>CM019064.1:332208314-332456455 GCA_009667805.1 Leptobrachium leishanense | reverse complement strand
AAAAGTTAGAGTTCGAATGCGAACTGATCTCGGGGGTGTTCGGCTCATCCCTAGTTCGAACGCAAACACGAACCGGACTCAATGCAAGTCAATAGGACTCAAAAGTTCGATTTTTTTTGAGTGCCCTCCAAGAGGGCATATATGCAAGATATTTGCCATTAAAGGTGTATGGGGGTCCGGGTAGTGCTCTGGGGGACAGGAAACAAGGACAAAAAGTAAAAAAAAAAAGTTTTTAAAGGGACAGTGAGTTTTCATGAAATAAGGGTTAAAAATAAAAATGAAAAAATTCCTTCAAATATCGTGCCTAGGAGGTCCCCATAACCTTCCCGTGAAGTGGGGGATTTGTAGGATGTATAGAAACATTTATAAACCAAAAAATGATGTTTCAAATGACGGTAAACAGTTTTCCTTTAATCTATTCATAAACAACGGCTTGGGGCGGCAGCATGTATGAAAAGACATTTTAGGACACGCAGAACAGTTTAGTGATTTTTTGACTAAATTATGGTGAAACCTATGCAGGCTTTGGATGAAAGTAACAATAGGTGCTTTAAAATTGGGCCTTTAGTGTAGGGATGAGCCGAACACTCCCCGAGTTCGGTTCGAGCCCGAACCCGAACTTCCCATTTGTTCGGGACCGAACCCGAACCCTCATGCAAACTTTTGAAAAATCAGACTTTGAGTCCCATTGACTCGTATTGAGTTCATGTTCGAGTTCGAGTTTGAATGCAAACTTTTGAAAAGTTAGAGTTCGAATGCGAACTGATCTCGGGGGTGTTCGGCTCATCCCTTTCGAACGCAAACACGAACCAGACTCAATGCAAGTCAATGGGGCTGAAAATTCGGTTTTTTAGAGTGCCCTCCAAGAGAGCATATATGCTACATATTTGCCATAAAAGGTGTATGGGGGTCCGGGTAGTGCCCTGGGGGACAGGAAACAAGGACAAAAAGTTTTAAAAAAAACGTTTTTAAATGGACAGTGAGTTTTCCATGAAATAAGGGTTAAAAATAAAAACGAAAAATTCCTTCAAATATCGTGCCTAGGAGGTCCCTTAACCTGCCCGTGAAGTGGCGGATTTCTAGGATGTATAGAAACACTTAAAAACAAATAAATGACGTTTCATATGACGGTAAATGCTTTTCCTTTAATCTATCCATAAACAACTGCTTGGGGCGGCAGCCTGTATGAAAAGACATTTTAGGACGCGCAGAAAAAGTTTAGTGTTTTTTTGGGCTAAATTATTGTGAAACTTATGCAGTTGGATGAAAGTAACAATAGGTGCTTTAAAATTGGGCTTTTAGCGTCGGCAACAGTGCCGTCACATCGTAACCCCTCTGAGGATATGAATCTGATACAGGCGTCAATGGCAGTGCAACCAGATATTGTGCCTTTAGTGCCAGGCATGCAAGTACTATCATACAGTAACCCCTCTGTGGTATTGTGGAAGAGTGCAGGGGTGGACCATGCGGTACTATATTGAAAAGTGTTTTTTTTATCTGTTAATGGGCGTCAGTGCACCCAGATATTGTGCCTTTAATGCTAGGCCAGCAAGTATCATCATACAGTAACCCTTCTGTGGTATTGTGGAAGAGTGCAGGGGTGGACCATGTGGTCCTATATTGAAAAGTTTTTTATCTGTTAATGGGCGTCAGTGCACCCAGATATTGTGCCTTTAAATGCCAGGCCATAAAGTATCATCATACAGTAACCCCTCTGTAGTATTGTGGAAGAGTGCAGGGGTGGACCATGTGGTCCTATATTGAAAAGATATGCATCTGGTTAAGGCGTCAGTGCACCCAGATATTGTGCCTTTGGTGCCAGGCCAGCAAGTATCATCATACAGTAACCCCTCTGTGGTATGGTGGAAGAGTGCAGGGGTGGACCATGTGGTCCTATATTGAAAAGTTTTTGATCTGGTAATGGGCGTCAGTGCACCCAGATATTGTGCCTTTAATGCCAGGCCATCAAGTATCATCATACAGTAACCCCTCTGTAGTATTGTGGAAGAGTGCAGGGGTGGACCATGTGGTCCTATATTGAAAAGTTTTTTTATCTGTTAATGGGCATCAGTGCACCCAGATATTGTGCCTTTAATGCCAGGCCATCAAGTATCATCATACAGTAACCCCTCTGTAGTATTGTGGAAGAGTGCAGGGGTGGACCATGTGGTCCTATATTGAAAAGATATGATTCTGGTCAAGGCGTCAGTGCACCCAGATATTGTGCCTTTGGTGCCAGGCCAGCAAGTATCATCATACAGTAACCCCTCTATGGTATTGTAGAAGAATGCAGGGGTGGACCATGTGGTCCTATATTGAAAAGTTTTTTTATCTGTTAATGGGCATCAGTGCACCCAGATATTGTGCCTTTAATACCAGGCCATCAAGTATCATCATACAGTAACCCCTCTGTAGTATTGTGGAAGAGTGCAGGGGTGGACCATGTGGTCCTATATTGAAAAGTTTTTTATCTGTTAATGGGCATCAGTGCACCCAGAAATTGTGCCTATAATGCCAGGCCAGCAAGTATCATCGTACAGTAACCCCTCTGTGGTATTGTGGAAGAATGCAGGGGTCGACCATGTGGTCCTATACTGAAAAGTTTTTGATCTGGTAATGGGTGTCAGTGCACCCAGAAATTGTGCCTGTAATGCCAGGCCAGCAAGTATCATCATACAGTAACCCCTCTGTGGTATTGTGGAAGAGTGCAGGGGTGAACCTTGCGGTCCTATATTAAAAATATATGCATCTGGTTAAGGCGTCAGTGCACCCAGATATTCTGCCTTTGGTGCAAGACTGCCAGGGCAGCAAGTATCATCATACAGTAACCCTTCTGTGGTATTGTGGAAGAGTGCAGTGGTGGACCATGTGGTCCTATATTGAAAAGGTTTTTTTTTTTCTTAATGGGCGTCAGTGCAGCCAGATATTGTGCCTTTCATGGCAACAAGTGCCTTCACACCGTAACCCTTTTGTGGTATTGTGGAAGAGTTCAGTGCTGGAGGTTTTGTGAATGCAGAAGAGGACATCCCCTATCTATTCCATTACTTCAGCATCAGGGGATTGATAGCTACTGATCCAGGACTGATTCATTTTTATAAATGTCAGCCGGTCTACAGAGTCGGTGGACAGACGCACTCTTTTGTCTGTGACAAAACCTCCAGCGGCACTGAACGTCCTTTCGGAAAGCACGCTAGATGAAGGGCAACCTAGTAGCTGCATAGCATATTGGCTAAGTTTTGGCCAGTGATCCAATCTCAACACCCAGTAAGCCAGTGGATCATCTGCTGGAAAGGTATCCAGGTCTGCCCTTGCCCCTAGGTAGTCCTGCACCATATGGTGAAGACGCTGGCAATGGGTGCCTACATTTGACGTCCCTGGGCGTCGAGGACTAAAAAAATTTAAAAATGCATCAGTCAAGCGGCCCGGCCTTCACCACTATTCCTCTGATCATCCGCAGCCTCAGAAGCACGTGTGTCAGCACTTGGTAATCTACCAGTGCCTGGAAAGTGGTACACAAGTGTCGCTTTAGAGCGTCCTCAAGTTTTTTCATCCTGTGCTCCCTCTGTGCGGGCAGGATGAGCTCTGCAACTTTCCCCTTGTATCGTGGATCAAGAAGGGTTGCCAACCAGTAATGATCACTCTCCTTGATAGCATGAATCCTGGGGTCCTTTAGCAGGCATTGCATCATTAGGGAGCCCATGCAGCGTAGGTTGGAGGTGGCATTACCTGCCGAGTCTTCCTGGTCAATGAGGATGACCATATCGTTCACTTCCTCCTCCCAGCCACGCACAAGCCCTTCTGTTTCTGGGCACACAAAACCCTGCCTTGAGGAATCCCCACCTTCAATGCCCCCACTACTTAAATAGTCCTCCTCCTCCTACTCCTCCTCCTGTCTGATCTGAGTAGGACCCGCTGGAATGCTGTCTGCGGAAAGACTGGGGCCTTCAGAGCTAGGGAAGGCCTCCTCTTCCTCCCGCTGCTCTGCCTCTAGAGCCACATCTATATTTCCCCGCAGAGTGTGCTCCAGCAGGAACACTAAAGGAATTGTGTCACTGATGCATGCACTGTCCCTGCTCACCATCCTCGTTGCCTCCTCAAATGGTGACAGTACAGTGCATGCATCCTTGATCATCAGCCACTGCGGGGGGGGGAAAAAAACAAGTTGACCTGAACCTGTCCTTGTGCCATATACTCACACAGGTACTCGTTGATGGCCCTCTGCTGCTTGTGCAGACGCTGCAGCATTGCTAATGTCGAGTTCCACCTGGTGGGCATGTCACAGATCAGATGGTTTGTGGGAAGGTGGAATTCTCTTAGAATTTCTGCCAGGCGAGCGCTTGCTGGGAATGACCGTCTGAAGTGGCTGTGGACTTTTCTGGCCTGGATGAGAAGCTCTGGCAGCCCTGGGTACTTGGTTAGGAAATGCTGTACCACCAGATTTAGGACGTGTGCTAGTCATGGTACATGTGTCAATTTACTCTTGCGTAGGGCGGAGAGAAGGTTGCTGCCATTATCGCAGACGATCATTCCCAGCTCAAGCTGGCGTGGTGTTAACCATCTCTGCACCTGCCCCTGCAGAGCTGACAAAATTTCTGACCCCGTGTGGCTCCTGTCCCCTAAACAAACCAGCTCAAGCACAGTATGGCATCTTTTTGCTTGAGCCATTGCGTACACCCTGTCAGGCGTCGGTTTAATTGCCACTTCGCCAGAGACAGAGAAGGAGGAAGAGGTGGTGGTGGTGGAGCAGACAGACGTCATACAAGCAGCTTTCTGGAGGCGTGGTGGATGAACAAGCTCCAGCACAGAGCCCCATCTTGGATCCCTCCCAGCTGCAATCAGAGTTACCCAGTGTGCCGTTAAGGAAATGTAACGACCGTGTCCATGCTTGCTGGACCACGTGTCTAAAGTGACATGCACCTTGCTGCTGACTGCCTTCCCCAATGACTGGATAACATTGTCTTCCACGTGCTGGTATAGTGCTGGAATGGCCTTGCGTGAAAAGTAATGGCGTTTTGGAACCTGCCACTGTGGTACATTCAGCATTCAGCAAATTCACGGAAGGGAGCGGAGTCCACCAGCTGGAAAGGCAGCAGCTGCAATGCGAGTAATTTTGCTAAGCTGGCATTTAGACGCTGTGCTTGGGGATGGTTGGGACTATATTTTTTCTTTCGCTGCAGCAGCTGCGGCAATGTAATCTGACTGCGTAAATCTTCAGCTACTGGGACGATGTCACATTGTGAGGAAGGACCTGCTGGTACATCCATTACTGTAGCATCATCCCTGTCGGTGGAGGTTGTAGGCAATTGCATGGCAGGACATACAATGTGGGTAGAGACAGATGAGGACGAGGACCTACGCAAAGTTTTGCCCCAACGGGATGTGTGGCACTTGTACATATGTCGGCTCAAGCACGTGGTACCCAAGTGTCCGGTGTTTATCCCAAGCTTCAGCCTCCTCTGACATAGATTACAAATAGCAACGGTGGGGTCTGCTGCACAGTTCTTAAAGAACTCCCAGACAGCAGATTTCCTGCTTGTGTTCTTTGAGACAACAGCGCTCTGCATCGGAGCAGCTCTGACATGTGATGCCTTGGACTGGCTAGTGCTATGGTTGGTCACAGAGGATGTTGGGCCTCGTGTTTGCTGTGCCTCCTCCTCCTCCCCCTCCTCCTCACTTGATTCCTCAGTTCGATCTGGCACCCAGGTGGAGTCAGTGACCTCATCATCATCAATGTCATCTTCACCCCCTTTCTCCTCGTCACTGGAGCCAACTTGGCAGTATGCTGCAGCTGCTGGGGCAACATGAGTGCCAGTTATTTGTGTGTAATCACTGGCACCCCCTTCCTCTAGGTTGATTATACTCCCTTCCTCAACCTCAGAGATTGAATCAGAGCACTGTACTTGCTGCGCATCCTCAAGCAGCATGTCACTCTCATTGTAGTCAAACAATTCAGCTGACTCCTCCGTGTGTGATAGCGAGGCTACGGCAGGATTAGCTGTGGACATGAAGGCTGCATTAGATGCTTTGGCAGCTGAGGTGGACTGTAAAGCACTAGAAGCCTGGCTGGCAGAGGACTCGGAGGATGAGGATGGCCTGGTTAGCCAATCCACCAAGTCCTCTGTATGTTGCTGCTGCTTAAGACGTCCAGCACCAGTTAGAAAGGACAAGCGTGCCCCTGCAGAGGATGCACCACATCCACCACGACCAGAGACACAGCCTCCCGACACAGGGGCTGCTTGCCCTCTTATCTGTGGCTGGGAGCGTCTGCCTGTCCTTCTTGTTCTTTCAGACATGGTGAGTGATATATAGATTAATATACACAGAACTCTGATTCAACTCTGGTGTAAAGATTTAAATAACTCTGGTATAACTCAGTGAGACACACTGATAGCTGGCAGCCAGTGACAAGAGACAGATCACGTTAATTCACAAATGTTTTAAAGAAATTAGTGAGCCCCAAAAATACAGCGTGGTACTGTATGTATGACGAGACACAGATCACCTTAATTCACAAATGTTTTAAAGAAATTAGTGAGCCCCAAAATACAGCGTGTACTGTATGTATGATGAGACACAGATCACCTTAATTCCCAAGTGTTTTAAAGAAATTAGTGAGCCCCAAAAAAAATTGCTGGCTGTGTGACGAGATACAGAAGATCACCTTAATTCCCAAGTGTTTTAAAGAAATTAGTGAGCCCCAAAATACAGCGTGGTACTGTATATATGACGAGACACAGATCACCTTAATTCACAAATGTTTTAAAGAAATTAGTGAGCCCCAAAATACAGCGTGGTACTGTATGTATGACGAGACACAGATCACCTTAATTCCCAAGGGTTTTTTAAAGAAATTAGTGAGCCCCAAAATACAGCGTGGTACTTTTTGTATGACGAGACACAGATCACCTTAATTCCCAAGTGTTTTAAAGAAATTAGTGAGCCCCAAAAAAAATTGCTGGCTGTGTGACGAGACACAGAAGATCACCTTAATTCCCAAGTGTTTCAAAGAAATTAGTGAACCCCAAAATACAGCGTGGTACTTTTTGTATGACGAGACACAGATCACCTTAATTCACAAGTGTTTTAAAGAAATTAGTGAGCCCCAAAAAAAATTGCTGGCTGTGTGACGAGACACAGAAGATCACCTTAATTCCCAAGTGTTCTAAAGAAATTAGTGAGCCAGAAAATACAGCGTGGTACTGTATGTATGACGAGACACAGATCACCTTAATTCCCAAGTGTTTTAAAGAAATTAGTGAGCCCCAAAATACAGCGTGGTACTTTTCGTATGACGAGACACAGATCACCTTAATTCCCAAGTGTTTTAAAGAAATTAGTGAGCCCCAAAATACAGCGTGGTACTTTTTGTATGACGAGACACAGATCACCTTAATTCCCAAGTGTTTTTTTAATGAAATTAGAGAGCCCCAAAAAAAATTGCTCGCTGTGTGACGAGGCACAGAAGATCACCTTAATTCCCAAGTGTTTTAAAGAAATTAGTGAGCCCCAAAATACAGCGTGGTACTTTTTGTATGACGAGACACAGATCACCTTAATTCACAAGTGTTTTAAAGAAATTAGTGAGCCCCAAAATACAGCATGGTACTTTTTGTATGACGAGACACAGATCACCTTAATTCCCAAGTGTTTTTTGAAGAAATTAGTGAGCCCCAAAAAAATTGCTGGCTGTGTGACGAGACACAGAAGATCACCTTAATTCCCAAGTGTTTTAAAGAAATTAGTGAGCCCCAAAAAGATTTGCTGGCACAGTGACAAGACCCAGAAAATCACCTCAATTCACAAATGTTTTAAATAAAGTTGTAAACCCCAAAAAACTTGCTGGCACAGTGACAAGACACACATCACCTAAATTCAATGATATTTGGTATAAATGAGACCCAAAAAGACTTGCTGGCACAGTGACAAGACCCAGAAAATCACCTCAATTCACAAATGTTTTAAATAAAGTTGTAAACCCCCCAAAAAACTTGCTGGCACAGTGACAGGACACACATCACCTAAATTCCCTGATATTTGGTATAAATGAGACCCCCCCAGACCCCCCCAGTAGCATGGCAGACCGGCAGTAACAACACACACAACTATCTTCTTTGAAATCTCCTCTGAAATGCGTGCAGAATCGGCACGTTGAAACCTTATATAGTGTGCTGCGGGACTTAGCTCTGTGAGCCCATGATTGGGCAAAATTTGCACAATCAGGACTCTGAGCGGTGATTGGCATAGTGTTCAACCAGTCTTGCACCAGACCTGTGGTCAGGTGCAAGGCTGTAGCCAATTACGAGCTTCAGGCCAGTGGGAAAATGCATTGTGGTCCATTGTGGTCGAGCATGCGACGAACACCCGGAAATGTTCGGGGTTCGCAATCCGCCCGAACAGGCTAAGTTCGAGTCGAACCCCGAACCGTCCGAACCCGAACAGCTCATCCCTACTTTAGTGTCGGCAGCAGTGCCATCACAACGTAACCTCTCTGTGGTATTGTGGAAGACTGCAGGTTTGGACCCTGCGGTCCAATATTAAAATGATATGAATCTGGTAATATAGGTGTCAGTGGCAGTGCACCCAAATATTACTGCGCTGTAGTGTATGGCAGGATGGAAGCACACCAGCAGTAACAAGCAACGGAATATACCAGACAGGGGCACAGAGCGAGAGTAGTTGTTATAACAAAACCAGCTCAACAACGTTTAGGCACTAGTACTGCGCTACTGTATATGGATAGAATTGGCGCACACCAGTCCTGGTGGCTCTGCATCAACACGCCGCGCCCTGCCCCCTGATCACTCACAGCCAGGGCCGGCGCTAGTGTAAGGCAGCGCAGGCGGCCGCCTTAGTTTTCTGGCTTTCTGACACTTCGAGGGGCGGAAAAATCGGGACCACCCTGCTAGCGGAGGCCTTGCAAGCATCAGGTGCAGGGTCTCCCATGAACTCGGCAGAGTGTGAGATCCCACTCCCACACGCTGCACTGGAAGTAAAGGCCCTGGGGGGGTGCAGAGGAGGAGGAAGATGAAGCTGCCAGACCAGTAGCTCACAGTAACATGCTGGCCCCGCCCATCCACCCCCTTTCCTCCTCAGAGCAGCCAAGAAGCAGCAAGCAGAGCCTCCCCTGCTCATGTGCTGGAAGTGTCCAGCATGTGCAGGGGAGTGGAGAGAAACCATCCTGGACCAAGGAGACAAAGATTGTAACCTGAGTGTGAGCAGGGGGTGAGTGTGTGTCTGTGTGAGCATGGGGGTGAGTGAGAGCATGGGGGTTAGTGTGAGCATGGGGGTGAGTGTGAGCAGGGGGTGAGTGTGAGCAGGGGGTGATCGAGCAGGGGGTGAGTGTGAACAGGGGTTGAGTGTGAGCATGGGGTGAGCGTGAGTGGGGGGTGAAGAGTGTGAGCAGGGGGTGAGTGTGTGTGTGATCATGGGGGGGTGTGAGCATGGGGGTGAGTGTGAGCATGGGGGTGAGTGTGAGTCTGTGTGAGCATGGGGGGTGTGTCTGTGTGAGCATGGGGGTGAGTGTGAGCAGGGGGTGAGTGAGCATGAGGGTGCATGTGTGTCTGTGAGCATGGGGTGTGTGTGTGTCTGTGTGAGCATGGGGGTGAGTGTGTCTGTGTGAGCATGGGGGTGAGTGTGTGTCTGTGAGCATGGGGGTGAGTGTGAGTCTGTGTGAGCATGGGGGTGATTGTGAATCTGTGTGAGCATGGGGTGTGTGTGTGTCTGTGTGAGCATGGGGGTGAGTGAGAGCATGGGGGTGAGTGAGAGCATGGGGGGGTGAGTGAGCATGGGGGTGAGTGAGAGCATGGGGGGTGAGGGAGTGTGCGTGTCCAGGGGGTATGAAATGAATTTAAGGGGGAGTGACATGAATGGGGAGAATGAATTAATGGGGGAGAATGAATTGAGGGTGAGTGAATTAAGGGGGAGACTTAAGGGGTGAATGAATTAATGGGGAGTGAAATGAATTGAGAATGAATTAATGGGGGTGAATGAATTGACGGGGTGAAATGAATTAAAGGGCAGAGAAATTAATTAAGGGGGGGTGAATGATTTAAGGGGGGTGAAATGAATTAGAGGACGAGGACCCTGCTGCCAATCTGCTGCTGGAGACCTGGAGTAGGACGGTGGACCACAGCCCAGAGTGAGGTGGTAGGTAGCAGGGAAACACTGGCAGTGGCAGTATGATTTATATGGGTATATTGACACAGCAGGACCAGAGGGCACTACCAGGTGCAGATTGGCACTGTGGCAAAGGGGAAGCATCAGGCGCAGCATAGATTGCAGTGCCAATCTTTGCAGTGCCTGGTGCCCCTTCTGGTGCTGCATTGCCAATCTAGACTTGTGCCTGGTGCCTCTCTAGTGCCAAAGGAGGGGCACCACGCACTGCGTAGACTGGCAAAGCGTTAGGACACTAAACACTCCTGATTGGCATGGATTGGGGGGGCACCAAAACGCACCTACGCCTGCGTAGACAAAAAGGTTTGCACCGGCCCTGCTCACAGCTGCGCCGGGTGCCGCCGGAGCTCCATGCATTTGGCCAGCTGGCGGCACCATGCGTCCGGGCCCCCCCCCGATCGCCACCCGGGGCCCTGGATGTCACAATATTACAATCAAAACGCAAACGGGTTAATTAACCAAATTTGTAAGAAGAATAATTAATGCAGCATATGAATCCTCACACTGCCGGGCAGCACCTTAAGGCCCGGTTCACACCTAAGCGTTTTACAGCGCATAACTGCACGCTGTAAAACGCATCAACCGGGAAATCCCATTATTTGCTATGGGACCCGTTCATACCTGGGCGTTTTACAGCGCAGGAATGCGCTGTAAAACGTCCTACGCCCAAAGATGTACAGGAGCTTCTTTGGGGCGTATTGCAGCGCGTTCACGGCCAAAGACTGCAGATGCGCGTTCACATGTTTTTTTACGTTTGCGCGATACGCGCGTTAAACGCACGTATTGCACGCGTAAAAAAAACACGCAGGTGTGAACCCAGAATTACGGTATAATTAACGCAGAATATAATTCCGCACACTGCCAGGCAGCACCTCTACAGTTTGTGGATCCAGGAATCAGGTGAGTATTAGAAAGAAAAAAAAAGTTTTATTTTATGTTGCTGGGGACAATTATAAATGTCCTCGGATTTAATTTTTTTTAAAAATGTGTCGCCTTACCTTAGCCTGGTGGTCAGTGGGGGCTCCCTGGATCCTGGTTGTGGGGAAGGGGGGTCTGCCGTGGCTCCCTCCCTGGAGTCCCTGCGCCACCTCTCTCCCACATGCACCCGGCTGGCCAGCCCACACAGTTGCAGCTCTGTAATATTGCGGCTGCATGCTCCTCAAGGGGTCCTTGGGAGGGAGGCTCCGGCAGGCTGCCCTCTACAGTGCCTGATTAGAGGGCCTCGTCTGCCTGATGTTTTAGCAACAAGAATGTTTTATCCCATAGGCTTCAATGTTAAAAATATTCCAGTTTTAATTTAATATCTAATAAACCATTGCTTATAATAGTCTGCAGTAAAGATTCTCTTTATTTTTAGATTTTTTTAAGGATTTTTTAAGCATTTGTAAAAAAAAAATTTTTTTTTTTTTCGAACATCCCAAAAAGAAGAAACTCAAAGAATGTTGCCAAAGACAGGATTAGAACCAGGATAAACATACTGAAGACCTAATTCATAAAGAGTTTGTAGGAGAGTGTGGCCAGCAGTTTCAATGGTAGCATTGAGGGCAAGTAGAATAAGCTGTGACTAGTCGTTTTTTTTAGATTTAATTTTAGTTTGCTCTATGTCTAAGGGTTATGTGCCTTTCTTTTCTACTGTAACTATGATCGTATATCTATGATTCCAGAGCACGTAGCAAAACTCACCCCTTGGAGTTCTAGTCAATTCTATTACTAGCTTTTAGATTTAACAGATATAAATTCATTGAACGTATCTCAAAGGGCGTGGTTTCAATTTCAAAGAGTTTAGGTAAATTTAAAGAAATGTGGAAGCAAAAGAGAATAGGAATGTAGGGCGATAGGATAGCTATATGGGGAGTTTGGATAAAAACAACATTTTTTGGGATGGAATCTACAGTAGCATGCTTGAGGGGAGCAGGAGAGACAACGAAATGGAGAGAAATTAAACAATCCTTTACCCATATCTTCAGTTCTGTGTTCTTTGGTTAACCCCTTCCAGTCCTATCTCTCAGTTCCCTATATATTTGTTAGTCAGCCCTATTCCAGCCTTGCCCCTCACCTTGTTCCATATCACCCAAATAAAACCTCCATGTTTACCTCATTTGTTCCTCCTGTGTGTCGCTGGCTGCACCCCTGGGCTTGTACCCTCACCCTCCTGGGATGGCTGGCCCCTGACAATAACCCATATTGCACGAGAAAACGGTCCTTGTTTTTGAATCAAACAATCTTTTACCGTTTCTGAGAGAGCTTTTCTGCATATATCTTATTAAGATGCATCATCATGTTTGCGTGAAGTGTAACACAAAATATAATATCTTGAAATAAATATTTTCATGTTGTTTTGTCTCATAATAAATACTGCAGTTTACATGATCACGACATGGCTCTAATCCTAAAAGGATAGTTTGACAATTTTCTTGGTGCGATTTGGTAGCTGAATATGAATTTTTATACACTGTTAATATTGGTACATACACTTTTATTGACTAATGCTTTCATATGGAATGTACTTATATCCAAGCTCAATGTCTCTGTAAATTCTACATAATCGCCCAGTAGTGTATTACATTGTAAACCAATTTGATAGCTTAGCGTAATATTCAATATGTCTAGTACTCGACATACTATTTCAAAATCAAAGTGCTTTATATTACGTTTACAAATACAAGTTTTTAAATACGGAGAGTAAATATTGCTTATTTGACAACTATAAGTTAAATATGTATATCCTACTCATTTTGTAGGCTATGTGTAGTCCTATAATGCAACCCCACTCTTGTTATTATGCTGTTTTACACAAGTGTAAAATGGTGCTTGAAAGAAATTACTGTTGTCCTCTTCACAAGCTTTACCATCAGTGCATTAAACATCCTGGAAATTCATATTCTATGAATGATGCATATACTATTTTAGGAGACTTTTTACTATAGGGGTTATTCAGAGAGAGACAATCTGGCCCCGAAATGGCACCGAACAGGGAATTTCCCCGTACAGTGCCATTTCGTGGTCATTCGGCTATTCAGAGAGCAGGCAGTTTGCCAAACTTTGTCGAACTGCCAGCAAGAACAGTGGCTGTTCGAAGGTAGTGAAATCCCCTAAAGAGAAGCAATGGTTAATCTATTCAGAAAACACCGAACAGCAGTGAAAAGTTGCCGAGGTGCCCTGCTGTTCGGTGGTTTCATTCGGCAGATTTATTCAGGAGAATCTCATAGTGTCAGGGATCTGTACCTGTATGTGCGCAGGAACCTGCCCTGCATGCGTGCATACAGGAAAAGGGCTGCCTCAGCCCTGTCCAGCACCTATATGGGTTAATCCCAAGTACAACAGTTAAGCACAAACACACACCACACCCCCCTGCCTAATAAAAGAGACTCCTTCCCCTGTGCAACCTGACTTCTCATTACAAGTCAATCCTTTGTACTATTCAGACCTGCTTTATACTCCTATTGATACCCGTGTACCAGACCCTGATTAACCAACCGACCTTGCCTCCTTGCTACCCGCCTATTCGACCCTCGGACCGTCCAGACCATTCTACCTTCGTCATCCCATTTGTAATACGCTATGGACTGCTACCAACAGCCTATTCTAAGGTACAGTCACAATATTCCTGCCTAAAGGGCTCAAACCCCCTGCAATGGGGTCCCACCACGGCGTATGCCAGGTGCCACCCTGACACATAGGCTTCAATGTTAAAAATATTCCCGATTTCAAGCAATATCTAATAAACCGTTTTTTATTTTAATCTGCAGTAAAAACTTTTTTTATTTATTGAATTTTTTTAGGCTTTTTTTGGGATTTTTTCTGCAAAGTTTTCTTCTTTATTTTTTTTTATTTTTTATTTATTTAAAATTTTTATTTTGCAAGAAGTAAAGGAACATACACCATCAAATCAAGTGGCCGCGCAGGACCAAGTTCAGTACTCACAGAACGAGCACATAATACAGGAGGGGGTCATAAAGGGAGCTGCAAAACTGAAATTATAAAAAAAAAGGGGGGGTGGAGAAGGGGACAATAACATGAGGGAATAGAAACTCGTCAGAAGGGCTGATCCAGATAAAACAAAAGAACAATAGAGGTCGCTGAGGGGGCACCAGGGCAATTGAGGGAGAGGGAAAAAAATAAATAATAGGTGGTGAGGGACTGCAAAAAAAACGTGGCATTCCTGGCTCACCCCGGCAACCCTGTGAGAACCGAGGGCCATGGAAGGTGCCACAAGGCTGGGAGACCTGGGGCCAAGAGAATGGACAGGGCCTAGGTAGCCATCCTAACGGCTTGCCCAGGTCAGTTCCCAGTGTCCCGCACACTAAAAAAAAAAAAAAAAAAGGGGGGGAAGGGGATAGGAAGACCTGGTGTTCCATCAGATGAATAATATGAAGCCCAATAATTCGGCAGGCAAAACCGTAGTACAGGGGAGAAACAAATTAGATGAAAATCAGAGGGAAATCATCAAAATGGAGTTGGGGGGGAGTTCTCTTCCAGAAAACAGCGGATAATGTCAGCAGTAGAGAGTAGAGGTCTTAGGGCCAAAATCAGCAATAGAGGAAGGCAGCAAGGGGGAGGAAAAGTCTTAAGTCCAGAGAATCCAAAATGAAGGTCGTAAAAGTGTCAAAAAGAGCAAGTTAACTGAAAAAGTATAAACATATAAAGGGGGATTCATCAGACTAGAAGGCTCATCCACTTAAACAAAAAAAAATAAAAGGCGTGAAGGGTGATGACAAATATTCAGCCGGGGTCAGACAGCAGATCCATCGAATCCGGAGTGATCCCGATAACAACAAGAGTCACTCTCGCCTCCTCCAGGGACGACACCGGGATGAACTTGCCACCATGACAGATGATCAGTGAACTGGAGGACCCCCAGCGGTAGCTTATCTCATGGGCACGCAATGAAGATGTGACCTCTTTAAATCGACGGCGGGTCGCGGTAAATCACCAGACAGCTGGAGGCATAGGTCACCCGAAACGTGGGAGTAGCAGCAGATAGGATTCTGGAGTGAACATCCACATCCCTGGTGACCACAAGGACTTCTTGGGGGGCCGCCCGCGGAGCAGTAGCCACTTTCTGTAGGCGCACAGCCGTGAGAATCGGCGAGGCCGCCTTATCTCCAGCAGTCTTCAAAAGATGCGTCGCCAGACCCACCACGTACTCAAGGAGCCCTTCACGGCCCACATCCTCCGGGATACCCCGCAGTCTGAGGTTCCTGCGCCGGTGTCGAGCCTCCAGGGCCAAAACTGCAGAGCTGAGGTGTGTAACCTGTGACTGCAACCCTGTGATCACGGCAGCAGCAGCCGCCTGCGCCACCTCCGTAGCCTGAGTCCGGATCTGCACCTCCTCAATTCGAGACTGCAGAGGTTCCAAGGCGGCTCTCACCTCCTGCAAATCCCGGTGCCATAAAACCCGAAACTCCTCCATCACACGGTGCAGGTCGACAGCTGTGAGCGGCGGTGGTGGTACCTGCACCTCAGCAGCTTCCACCGGCTGAGGCAAGATAGCTGTCGTCAAAGCATCCGGGCATGGTGTCTTCTCAACACTACCATCGTGGGACGCTCCAGTACGCCCGGCACCAGCGATATTCGGATGTCCGGTAAGCGACCCTCCACCTCCTCTGTCTTCTTCCCCTTCTTCCCCATAGGGCTGGTAGTGCAGGGTCCGACTATAGGCCGCAAGATGGCCGCTGTCCACCTCAGACCCTAGCAAAAAACTGCTCTGGATCAGCGGAAAAACCGGGACCCCGGCCTCAAAGTAGCACCAAACTGATCTTTGGGCTAATCGGACACCCGGTCGGGGAGAGTGCGCCGAAATCAGCACAAAATATATCCGTCAGGAATAATAAAACGTTCAGACCCACACGGAGCTCAGCAGGATCCTTCTTTATTTTTTTATAGTGGATTTTCTTTTTTCTGTAACAAACCTTTGTATTATCATACTATAATAACACCTTGCAGTGTCAAAAGTGTTTGGCGCTAATGAGGATATTGTTTACAACAATTCAATCAGTGAGTGTTATATAGACATGCAGCTCACCACAAGTGTGTCCCTCACCCAAAAAATATGGAAAATACAAACTTAGTCTGTTAGGGAGCGCATAAGCATGTACGACTGGTATCTGTTTTTACGTAATGGCATGAACTTCTGGTGTTGATCAAGGTAAATTCAATCACTATAATATAAAAAGATATACACAAACGAAGATCCTATAGGCTCGTGGTAGTCACAGTTAAGCCTCTATGGGGGGCTCCTCCCATCTAAGGAAACAGTAGATGGATAAGATTCAACCTTCCAGTCTCAGATGTTACCTCAAATAAACAAAATATACATGACACAATAACCAGTAACAGTGAGCATCAATATTGATTCTATTGGATCTTACTCACATACTCCCAGCGAGTGGCTCAGTATTCAGGCGTTGGACCACTTGGAAGAAGGTATATTGATGATGTACTTATTTGCCCCATCTTTAAAGAAACTGTGGGGATTTTTCTGATGGTAACCCTTTATTATCATTCATAGGACCTTAGATGTTAATTTCAGACCTTTCCGTTCAGTTGTTTTTTTGCAAACAGCGTTTCAATGTTGACACTTTCAATCATATTATTTTTTTGTTTTTTTTAACCTGTCCGGCAGCTTGTCAGCTTTTTTTTGTGACTGGTCGGTGCTGTGCTTGGCGGCTCGTCGGCTGCATTTGGTGGATATCTGGCGGGTTTGCAACTGTTGGCGGCAGTGGGTGATGGGTTTGCGGCAGCGGCTGGTGGGTTTGCGGCGTGTTTGTGGCCAGCGGGTATGCAGCAGGTTGGCGGTGGTATTCGGCAGCCGATACCCTGCACTTTGGGGACCCTGCGGTGAATGGTGAATTCACTGCAGGGTGGGGAAATTTGATTCCCCCGAAGTGTGGAGCACAACAGAGCACCGAAATGTTGACAACATTTCGGTGCTCTGTGAATAACCCCTTATGTCTGTGAGAGTTACATGCAGTAAGCTTCTGAGTGTTTTAGAAATTCTGATGTAAAATGAATCCCTGTTCAATCTTTATTATTTCAGTGATGAATTGGTGACTGCTTAATATAACAATGAAAAAATTAAGCATTTAGTTACATGTTTTGGAATTATTGTTTATTGTGAGGAAGGATGAAACAAATTTTATACAAATATTTAGACAAAGAAACTCTATAGTACAACTAAGACCAGTAAGCTCATTGTGCCTCTCTTGCGTTAAATCCTGTGCTTGCATGACAAATACAAGCATGAGATAAAAATGTGCGAGTAATAGACCAAAAATGTGAAGCCAAAAACATCTATCAATGAAGACCCACAGTTTCAGATCAGCATATAGCTTTCATTCCTCATATAAAGTGCAATTTATAAATCTATGTGACAAAGTGCCTATAATGCTGTCACAACCTATAATATGCTATTATTTCCATGCTAGTACACAGCAAAGTGCATTAAAAAGTGGCAAAAGTGCTTCTGGTTTAACCAGTTGAGTGCAAAGGATGTGCATAGAGCGTTCACACGTTTTACTCCTGTCTGCGGAGGATGCTCCACGCATGTCCTCACAGTGCCCAGGCTTGGCACTGGTCTGCCGCCGACCTGCTTCGATCAAAGCGGGTTGACATCTTTGATGTTGGTCTTTGCTGTGGGACTGCCCCCGTCCATTGCATCATTGCGCGAGAGCCCGATGAAAGAAAGAGTCCCCCTGCCAAAAGCAGCAGTATTGTTCACTTTTCAATAAGAAAGTCAATGATATTGCTGTAATAACTCACCCTCTCATTTCCCACGGTCGCAGCAAGTGTGATGATGATGCAATGCGTTGTTACGCATTTTTCCATCAAAAATTTGAGCTGCCACATCGCTGCGAGAAGCGCTGGGGTCAAAACCTCTGCATGGCCATTATGTACTCCTCACAAAGTCAAGTGAGGTATACTTGGAAAGGTGTGAGTCTGGTCTTTCCATTGATACCAATCGTGACCACATAAGGTGTAAAAATTAAAGAAATGGGAAAAAAATAGTAGCAAAACTTATTTTTATTTTTCTGTTCTAAGGAAGTGGCATTATTCGCTAAAGAATGCTGCTGCACAAATTCACCTTCCTTTTCCCCACACTGTGAACAAGTTAGGAGGATGGCATTATGCGTTTTTACACATTGTTTTATCTAAAACACAATCAGTCGTACTGCTGCAAGGACAGGCTGTGGTACTTTGGACCCCATATTGCTATTCTCTACACTCCACTTGGTCAACCCAGGTGTCATTAGAAAGACCCAAAGTCTGTCCTTTCCAATGCTTTCCAATGATCCTAAACATGATCAGGTATAATATAAGAATAAATAAATAATGAAAAAGCAAAAAATAAATAAATAAAACTAAAACCTTTTTTTCCCCTTAACCCTTCACTGTGGATGACGTGTGGGGAACGTCCTCATAGACACCCGCTGTATGCGGAGGAGGTTCCCCAAACGTCATCCGCCCGTCGGGAGCCCAGAGAGATACTCACTTCTCTGGTCCAGGGTCCTGCGGCCTCCTGACTTCAAGGAAGTCAGATGGCACTTTTAAGGCCCTGCCGATGCAAATGACTTCATCGCAGGAGATCGCCTGAAAGGAGGGGGGGATCCTTTCGGATCCCTCTCCCTCCTGATCGGGAGGAGCTAGAAGGAAAAGCCAGGCACCGCTTAATTTTTTTTAAAAGCGCACCATATAGAAAATATAAACGCAAAAGCTCGCATGATAAAATGTGTAAAAAAAAAACAAACTTGCATGCGTCCTATACTTAACATTGTGAGCGCAAATGCGTTTGTGCGCTGGTACGCGGATGGTATTACAATCTATGCGCAAATTTTAACGGACAACGTTTACGGGCATAATTTTAAAGTCTTTGAAAAGCTGGTGTTAATGGCAAATCTGAACGACCTGAAGGAACTCAAATACGCCAGCCCAAAAAAAATACGCAGCAACGTATAGTTACACATTCTACACATACCCAAACAATAATATATAGAAGTTGTGCGTGTTTTTAATATTGCTGCAGCATATATACGCAGATTGATTTTGGCAGCCGCAAAAACCTAATGGGAGACAATTGTGGTTCTTAATTTTGATTGGCCGAATCACGTAAAAAAACAGTCCGCACACCGATTTCTGCGCGCAACAGTAATGCGCGTGCGTTTTTGCGCGTCTTTTTTACGAGCGTTATTTTTTGACGGATGAAAAAAATGTGCGCGGATTGTAATACCAGCGTTAATTTACGTGCGTTAACGTTTAACGCTTTGCGCATAAATTAACGCTCTGCGCAAGCTTTTTTGCGCAAAGAATGTAATAGAGCCCTATATGTCTGGGTCGTATAATAAAACGTGACTTCAAATCGCGTTTAAACATGATGAGCAAAATCGGTAAAAATGAGCTCAGCACACAGGGGTGAAATGGCTCAGCAGGGAAGGGGTTAAGGCTGTGAAATTGTCTATTTTTCACATATAAAATGAACAATGCAGCTGCCATTACTCACCTTCTCATTTCCCACGCTGGTAGCAACTTCAGTGTTTTATACATAGTCATATTTTTTATAAAACACAAGCAAAATAATTTTGTTTCAGTTTTGGTGAAAATTGCTTATTTTTTGGGGAAAAAAATAACAGGATCTCGATTTATGATTTTTTTCAAAATGACTAACACATAGAATATATAACCACAAAGGTTTGAAAGAGAAAATGTTAACCCTTTCGCTGCTGAGGCGTTTCACGCCTCTGTGCTGAGCTCATTTCTACCTGTTTCGCTCATCTTGTTTAAACGTGTTTTGAAGGCTTATTTTAGTATATGACCCAGACATATTATATATCGTTCTTTCCGTCAGACTTGGCAGATTCATAATATGTCATTATTATATGTATACGTTATGTCCTGTCTGTATATTATAACAAAAAATGCAATAAAATATGAATTTTCAATAATTTACAACGTGTAAAGTGTTTTTTTTTAAAAATGCGAGCAATTGCGGTTATATTTTGTATGGGGTGCGCTTGTTAAAAAAATTAGAAATGGGGTCTCGTTTTTTTTGGAAAATTACGCAATTTTTAACAAACGCACCACATACAAAAATCGTTAGTGCAGCATCATTGTTCACATTATAATTGAAATAGGAACAATATTGCTACATTAACAAACCAAAAAAAAGAAAAAAAACTTGTTTATTTTTTTTATATAATTTTTTTTAAATATTTTTTTAGTTTTAATTTTAATTTTTATTTTTTAAAAAAAACTGTTTTCATGGTCATGTTTGGTATCGTTGGAACGGCCATGCTCTGGCTGATCCAGCAGTACATTAACCCCTAGCTGCCACGGATCGGGAGATAGGGGGTTACAATGAACCCCCTATCTCCACCATTGGTGGCAGTTAGGGGTTAACTCCAGGACTGGCGTCATCGTGCTATGCACGATGACGCCAGTCCTCAGGAGGAGTTCCCGGAGGCTTGGCCAACATCCAAGATGTCAACCAGCTCCAGGAAAGGATCACGAACCGACGCTTTTCGGCACTGAATCTTGATCCGGCCCCCATGGGGTTAATTCCAGGTACCGTTTGGAAGGGCAGGCTGTGCCCTTCCAAACAGTGCCTGACATTATTCTCAGGCCCCCGGCGACTGGGAGGGAGAGAGGTCCGAAGGACCTACCCCCTCCCTTTCAGGCGCCTCCTCCGCACACGCGGGGGGGAGCCTGAATTAGATGTCATCGCGCCGCCGTGATGACATCTAATGGTGCCGGCGGCATCCCCGAGTGCTGGACTGACATCGAGGATGTCAGCCCCCACTGGGGGGCACAACGATCGGCCGGAACCCGGCTGGCCGCAAAGGGAGGACGCGCTCAGCGCGTCCTCTGCACGCAACCCTACCTGCGGGTGGACGTGCTGAGTGCGTCTTCTGAAGCGAAAGGGTTAAAACATAAATTTACAAGTTGCAAATGATGGAAATCTGAATGGAAATATACACTTTTTGACATTTTTTATTATAGTATTCTGACGGAACATGACATATACAAATAGGAATGATATTTTTTGGAATCGCCTGAATCTGTTGAAAAAAAGATATATAATTTGTCTGGGTCCTAAAAAAAAATATGGCTTCAAAACACATTTAAACATGATGAGCACAAAACGGCCAAAATGACCGCAGCACATGGGGAGAAATAGTTCAGCAGCGAAGGGGTTAAAATTAGGACTGCAACTAACGATTATTCTCATAATCGATTAGTTGGCCAATTATTATTTCGAT
Source organism: Leptobrachium leishanense (assembly GCA_009667805.1). Taxonomy (NCBI): domain Eukaryota; kingdom Metazoa; phylum Chordata; class Amphibia; order Anura; family Megophryidae; genus Leptobrachium; species Leptobrachium leishanense. Next base: position 332,435,030 of record CM019064.1, on the reverse strand, counting down.
TAATCGATTCATCGGATACAATTTTTTTTCACTTGAATAACAACCCGTCCCTCTTTTTTCATAAGCAAATTGCGTATCTTGCATACTTGTCACACAAGGTATGCAAGTGCTTGGTCAGAGGGATGGGTTGATGCTGCATGCGTAGCTTAGGCTGACGGCACACAAGCGTTTCTCAGAGAGGGGAAGGAACGTCCGTGAGAGTGGACGTTCCTTCCACTCTGTGTGCTCAGCGTATGGAGGATTGCGCTTTGTATCCCCGTCAGCGTTCATCTAGCTTTTTGACGGAGAGGGCTTTTTCACGTCTGGCGGTTGGCCCTCCCCATCAAAACAGCACAGATGCAGGGAAGTGCGGACGCACGCAAGCCCATGTTTGCTTTCTCAAATGAACGCGGCTACAAGCACTTGGTCATAGATGATGATGTCAGCATGAAATCGGGTTTAATAAGTTAAAGTGGTCGGGTGCGCAGAGTGTACCTTATAAATAATTTCGTGAAAAAACTGAGTGGGAGGAGGGACTGGAGGTGGAAGGGAGTGACTTTGCTCCAGTGACTGAGTGTGAGAGGGAGTGGGTATAAACAAAAGACCGGATCCGAGTGTGGGAGCGAGTTTGGGGAAAGGGACCAAACCAAAGGGAGGGAATGGCAGTTCCCGACCAAAGAGGGTGTGGCAGGGAGGGTGGGGTGGTGGCACAGTACTCCATCTTCAAGTAAGGATAAACACAGGCATACAGCTCCTTCACCTAGTGGCAGTATCCTATTGTTTGTGTTATAGTTCTGCTACGGTTGTAAACGGAATAAAAAAAAAAATAGGTTGTGTCTGGCATACCCCTAGAACTAAATCATATCTAGTAAAGCAGCAGCGCGTCTTCTCCAATCAGCTCCGAAGCGGAGGTTATTTACATTTAATTCAGTCTGACTCTAAACAGTGTGTGCTGTACACAGGACGATTAATCGACAGCCGATTAATCGATAATGGAAATAGTTGACAACTATTTTAATCATCGATTAGTTGTCGATTAATCGATTAGTTGTTTCAGCCCTAGTTAAAATAGTCATTGAAAGTGCTGTGTGTAAAAATGTACAGATTATAGATTCTCATAATTTCAATGTTGGTGTAATTCATTGCACGTAACTAAAAACATAAAAAAAATTTGGGCTCTGGGGTCAGACTGAGACCTTTCCAGTGATGCCCAATTATTGCTTGCAATCCCTATTGATGAGGAGATAGAGGGATCCAAGGCCCCCGCTCTCTCTTTTTTAGGCATTTACCCTTCTCTGCTGGGTGGCACCTGAAAATAATGTCATTGTGCAACAGTGTGATGATGTCTGTGTTCTTAGGGAGGTCCCACGGCAAGGTCTGACCTCAAGGAAGTCAGATCACCGCAGGTCAGGACTCCCACTGGAATGGCTGCAATTCCCCCTGCCTCCGCGGTGAAGCCATGACGTGTGGGGGACGTCCTTGGCATGTTGCATTTACCCTTCTCTGCTGGGTGGCACCTGAAAATGATGTCACCCAGGACATACTTGAAAACGAGAGAAATCTCAATTTATCCTTCCTGGTAAAATCCTTTATAAATAAATAAATAAATAAATAAATGCTAGGACGTGCCCCACATGTCTTCTGCAGTGAAGGGGTTAAAACCCACATATAATTTTTCCAACAAGTATTCAGTAAGCAATTACTATTCTTATTACACTTTAAGCACCAACACATTCTGCAGCACTGTATATAACTATACTTAGTACAATTAAACTACCAGGAGCATTATACTGTATATGAGGACATGACATTAGACAAACTAATACAGAAGGGTTGGATGGAGGACCCTTTCCCTTGGGAATTTACAGTCTAGATGGGTGGAGGTGAGAAACAGGAGGACCTCAAAGTGAAAAGGAATACTGATTGAGATGATAACAATAGTTCGGCAAGTGAAATGCATGAGTTAGGGAGTTTGGTGGTCTTTCCTGAACCGAAATGTTTTTAGGGAGTGCAAATATTGTCGCAATCTGTAACCATTAATGAACACATGCATATTTAAACATCTTACGTTTAATAAATTGTACTCAGTCTATTTTAAAAAGTGAATATGAACTTTTCTCAGTCAGTCCAAGGAGCTTTACAGTATTACGGTCGTGGATCCATAGTCCTTTTTTTACTTGCACAGTTAAAAATAAAAAATACCTCATTATTTTTCACTGTGTAAAATAACCAAAAGAAAGTGCTTTCTTTTTGTCATTTACATTTCTATGATTAAGGTGTTATTTGGAGGTTTTTATGCTTTTTTGCACAGTTGCATGTTTGCTTGGAAACATTTTTTAAGATATAACAAGACTCCACCACAAAGCACGTAGTTGGGCATTTGTTTCGAAAGAATCAATGAAACAAAAAGATACACAACAACATTCAGAAAATAGGTGCTCACTGCTGTCCCTGACTTGATACTTTTGCTAGTGGTGGAAATTGAAAAACGTTTCTGATTTTAAAGTGGTAACTTCACCACAAAAGTGTATACAACAATTTATGTTATTGTCACTCATGTCTTTAGCCCTTTAGCATTTGTTATACTAACAGCCCTCATGGCAGAAATTGTTTGTCAGAATTATGGGTAATATCCATTTAGTTAATACCGGTCATATTTTTTTTCACTAATTATTTTTTTATTTATAAAGTAAAATTGGAGTGGATTTATCTGTTTATGGAAAAAAAGTACATACAAACAACAATGAAAAGAAGTGCAATATACCAAATGAATTTAAGAACATTGAAGGCAAAAAAGAAGCAAGAATTAAAAGTATCCTTGTTTGCTAGACAGGTAAAACAATGAAAGTAAAATGAACAAATCAATGTTGCTGCTTTGAAGAACATTGATTTAGCTAGAAGATACTGGAATGTCGCCAAGAAATGGAAAATAGCAAAGACATTGTTGCTCTCCCCTGACTGGAGCCTAGAGGGAAATATATTTCTGCTCTGGGAGTTTCAAGGTTTGGCACACTGGCAATATCAATAAAGGCTGGACTGACTCGAGAGATAAAATAAGCCCATGACCTTGGTGATAATTTACTGTATTTATCAATTGCAAACCTATATTCGCCATTTTTGAAAACATTGTATTGCTTGCACTACACTTAGGATGCCAATGTGATTAGCACAGAAGCAGCCAGTTACGATAAACCCAATAACATTTACCATCTTGTATATAAGAATCTATTGTGATCATATCTAGAATAAATGCTGAGTGAACATCACTGTCTCCCTGGTGACCATTATTCAGCAAAGTAATTGTAATGTTGTACACTGTCTGGCTGAAGAGACTGCTGATTGATCAATATTCTATTCTGTTGATGTCATAGACATTATTGTGTGTTAGCCAGGGGTGCGTGGAATGGCATTGGTCATGTTCAACTGCTTCAATAAACTGACCTTCCTATTTATCATTTTTAAGTGAGCAAAGTCCTTACTGTGAAAACACCACAAAGACAGCAAAGGACATCATTTTAAAAGTTGAATTGATTAAAAGTGAATAGGAAAATGTGTCAGAGCTTGTAACAAAGGAGTTCAGATCTCAAGAATCCTAAATAGGTAAGAATGGGCATTGATTTCTCTAAAATGTCCTATTAAATGACATTTGACTTTTTGAAAGACATATATACTTTATTTATTTTTTAATATGAAATTTGAAAATACCTAAGATTTTATTTTTAAAAGTTCCTGTGGCTATGGTATCTTTTTCTACTATCTCTTGAGGTGTTTTTAAGATGAAATCAACTTAGAATGTGATCCAGTGATGCATTGCCTTTTGCCCAGGTACCAGAATGTGTTCGAGGATTTTATAGCTGATAGAATGTCATCAATGGAAAGGACTGGTTTAGATGTTGTCAATTTGTGGATTTGACTGGATTGTAAGCAAGGATCAGTTATTTGTCGGATTTCAGATGAAATAGACTGATACAGTAATGTATGCAAGGTGAATTCATGAGACTTGTCACCAGAATAATTCCATGGTTTTAACGGCAATTAGACCAACTGCTCTGAACATGTGGATAATGGCAGTCTAATGTTGAAAATGTGCGAAACCAAACTATCCTAAGTATTCTGAATGGACTGGATTGAAGCTACCCAGTATTGAGTGTGTTGGGCTGCTAAATTCCTTGAGCATTGAGTGTGTTCTTGTCATGCCCAGGTACCAGGGTGGCACCGGGATGTGGGCGATATGAACCCAGTATGCAGTTTACTGCACAGATGACCAGGTGGGTAAGGTTTGGAAGGGGATGAAATATGGAAACTGACTGGATGAATTCTGCAGGATGGTGGGAAGCGTGGTGGAAATAAATGCAGGAACCAGGAATAACAAAGAACAAATGGGTAAAGCAGAGCAGTGAGTAACAGCACCTCACTCTCTCAGGACATGAGCTGTAATGAACCAGCAAAGGTCTGGCTGGGGAGTGGTGCCTTTATTTTGTGTGTGTGTGTCAGGTGTTTTAACTGTTACGTTGCTGGTTGCAAGGCAGGAGCAGAACATGAAGTTCACCACCGGGGGGTTCCAGGATGGTTACAGCCAGGGATCCTGACAGTACCCTCCCCTTCATGGTCTCTCTCCAGGTGACCAAGAACTGTCTGTAGCTGGACACCAGTGGGCAGGAGAAGACGTTCCAATTTCCTGATACAGGGTCCTGTGTGGGTATAACGAAGACCACCTGGACAGTATAAGAATCCGGGTCTTCAGGTGGAGGATCTGGACTATTACAAGCACCATGGCCTCGTAGACTCCTGGAAACAGAGAGACACTGGTAGGAGGAAGGGTCACCAGGGAACTTCGTGCCAACATAGGCAGATGGCATAGGGACAGGTGTATCCTGTGGCTTATCCTGGGTCTCTCCAGTATTGGTTATGGTAACACAGGTCAGGAGGTGGTTCTTCCTCTGTTGTCTCCGCGCCTTAGATCTGGATTTCTTACAGGTGTCACCCTCCAGGGTGTTGGACAACAGAATTGTTCACCACGCTGATGCCCACATATTCAGATGTCACCAAGGTAGGTATGTAGTCCTCACAGGTATTCCATTCATGAGCAGATTCCTCACCGGGTGTATTGAGGTTACTCCAAGCTCTCATATTGGGTGAGGTGGTGGCAGCCTCCACCACTTCCTCCCTGGTAGGTAAACTGTCCCAGGTGGTACCTGCTCTGGATCTGAATAATCAGAGGTAGACGGCCAAATGGCAAGAAATCACACAGAGGGTCATAACCAGTACCTTCAACTTCATGGATGGCTGGATCGTGCTGGCTGAGGCTAGGGACAGATGAGCGCATTTTCTGCGGCCACCGTCAAAATGTACGTCGATGCTGCGCACGCATTTTTTCACGGAATACGCTTAAGTGGTCAGACGATGCGCAATTCTGGACGTATTTCATGACGATGGGGTGAAAAGTTTGAACGTTATGTTGGCCGCACACTAGCAGCGTCTGACATCTCCTAATCACGCACACACGCTGCTATGCGGCCGCAGCGCTCTCTGTACGTCAGTACCAGCGGTTTAACGTTCTCGAAAAAATGCGTTCATTTTCCACTTGCGTTGCGCGGCCGACTTTTGTGCGACCGTACTTCGTATATTGGCTGTCATGCCCGTCATCTGCTGCTAGTCGGCCGTGATTAAGTGCGCCAGAACGCGCGTTCGCACTGCCTCAGTCTGACCCTAGCCTGAGAGTGGTGGGAGTTGTAGTTGCACCTGGAATCTGTATACACATAACCTCCATAGGGAGCGGAGGTTCTGGTTCCACAGATGTACTTTCAAAGTCCATAGGAAGAACTGGATCAGGCTCGGGCTCCCTGGGCAAGGCCATGGAGTCCTCCATATCCATGGAGCTGTCAGACTCTTCTTCAGAGCTGGACTTCGGCGACGCCGTGGTTTTGGGCACAGCTCTCCTAGGAGTGGGTCTGGGTACAGGAGATCTTCTGGGTGCAGGTTTAGGTGGGGGTGCAGGTTTTGGAGACCTCTTGGGCACAGGAGGTTTTCTGGGTGCACCCTCTCATGCAGCAGACCCCCTGGGGGCCAGTTTGGGAAAGGGTACCGATAGGTGCTGCAGGTCTCTTTGAAGCTGGCTTCACATCATGGACTTGCTTGGAGACAGCAGTAGGCCTGGGAGCTCGAGGTTGCTGCAGAGATCTAAGCACTGGAGCTTGCTTGGAGGTAGTAGGCTTAGAAACAGCAGTAGGTTTCTGGGGTCTTAGTGGGCAGTCCACCAGCCAATGGGTGGGGTCCCCACAATAGAGGCACAGGTTGGCAGTCTGTCTCTTGGCCTGTTCCTCTGGAGACAGGGGGTCTCTGTGTCTGCTGGTCGTAGGTACACATTCCTTGGGTGCAGTTGTCTACAGATTGTGCAGCAAAGCCCCCACCAGAGTAGCAAAGGTTTTCAGCATCTCCTGGAGACATAGCAAGGTGGAGTGCAGGGCTGCGGGTTCATTTAATTTTGGCTGGTTCATTCTGTCATGCCCAGGTACCAGGGTGGCACTGGGATGTGGGGGATATGAACCCAGTATGCAGTTTCCTGCACAGATGACCAGGTGGGTAAGGTTTGGAAGTGGATGAAATATGGAAACTGACCGGATGAATTCTGCAGGATGAAGAATCACTTATCACTGACCCTATGAACCGTGCGGAGGTTAAGGTCTCTATAGAGCGCTATTTCCTGGACAACAACACCGACGGAGTAACCCCGACCGTGGTTTGGGAGGAGCACAAATGTGTGGTACAGGGGGCACTTATCCAACTGGGGTCGCGACGTAAGACCGCGTTCCGCCTGACCCGAATTGAGGACCATACTAGAGACATTACTGCGCTTGAACAGACTCCTAAAATGTCCTTAGACCCTGAACGATTTAGGACACTTGCGGCTTTGCTAGCGGACCTGGCAAAACTGCTTAATGTACAGATTGTGCTTGATCTCACTCTGACAAAATACACAGTACTTTCTATGCACAGGGCAACAAGTGTGGCAGGCTGCTTGCTTGTGCTCTTCGGAGATGCCATCAGGCCTCTTTTATTTAAAAAATTTGAACCGGTTCTGGCTCTGTGGTTCATACTACTAGGGACATACTGTAACGTTGGGAGCTTCCAGCCCTACCTGTGTGCTTGAGGGCAGCATGTCTGATGCTGCTCGCTGACCAATGCCTGGTTTAAATGGAGACAGGCAGGGAGGTGGTTGCATGAGGCGCGGCTTGAGTGGGGGGCGTGGCCTGGTGAAGGTCTTTAAAAACCCTCAGTGTATTCTCAGCAGTTGCCAGATCGTGGTTATCCATACCTGAGCTCCTTGTACCTGACTGCTATATTGAATTAACCCATTATTGACCTCTGCTTGTTTCTGACTATTCTGCCTTCTGTTGCCCTAGACCATTTTCTTGTACTACGCCACTGCTCTGATATCGGCCCAGCTATTCCATTTGACCATTCTGAACTCTGTATTCCTGATTCTGGCTCGGCTGACTACTCCCCGTGTTGTTAACCCTTTCTGTCTAGCTAGTTTACCTGGCCAATTCTAAGGACCAGACAGTTAGAGATCTTTCACAGCTACTCTGTTGGTAGCTTCTGGGCTCTGTGGAGTGTGGGGTGTTAAGTACTGCGTGGTGGGATCTGGGAACCGTGACACATACACTATATTGCCAAAAGTATTCGCTCACCCATCCAAATAATCAGAATCAGGTGTTCCAATCACTTCCATTGCCACAGGTATATAAAATCAAGCAGTCATGCAGACTGTTTTACAAACATTTGTGAAAGAATGGGTCGCTCTCAGGAGCTCAGTGAATTCCAGCGTGGAACTGTGATAGGATGCCACCTGTGCAACAAATTCAGTCGTGAAATTTCCTCACTCCTAAATATTCCATAGTCAGCTGTCAGCTGTTTTATAAGAACGTGGAAGTGTTTGGGAATGACAGCAACTCAGCCACGAAGTGGTAGGCCACATAACTGACAGAACGGGGTCAGCGGATGCTGAGGCGCATAGTGCGAAGAGGTCGCCAACTTTCTGCAGAGTCAATCGCTACAGACCTCCAAACCTCATGTGGCCTTCAGATTAGCTCAATAACAGTGCGCAGAGAGCTTCATGGAATGGGCTTTTCATGACCGAGCAGCTGCATCCAAGCCATAAATCACCAAGTGCAATGCAAAGCGTTGGATGCAGTGGTGTAAAGCACGCCACCACTGGACTCTAGAGCAGTGGAGACGCGTTCTCTGGAGTGACGAATCACGCTTCTCCATCTGGCAATCAGATAGACGAGTCTGGGTTTGGCGGTTGCCAGGAGAACGGTACTTGCCTGACTGCATTGTGCCAAGTGTAAAGTTTGGCGGAGGGGGGGATTATAGTGTGGGGTTGTTTTTCATGAGCTGGGCTTGGCCCCTTAGTTCCAGTGAAAGGAACTCTGAATGCTTCAGCATACCAAGACATTTTGGACAATTTCATGTTCCAAACTTTGTGGGAACAGTTTGGAGCTGGCCCCTTCCTGTTCCAACATGACTGTGCACCAGTGCACAAAGCAAGGTCCATAAAGATATGGATGACAGAGTCTGGTGTGGAGGAACTTGACTGTCCTGCACAGAGTCCTGACCTCAACCCGATAGAACACCTTTTGGATGTATTAGAGCGGCGCCTGAGAGACAGGCCTTCTTGTCCAACATTAGTGTGTGACCTCACAAATGTGCTTCTGGAAGAATGGTCAAAAATTCCCATAAACACACTCCTAAACCTTGTGGACAGCCTTCCCAGAAGAGTTGAAGCTGTTATAGCTGCAAAGGGTGGACCGACGTCATATTGAACCCTATGGATTAGGAATGGGATGTCACTTAAGTTCATATGCGAGTCAAAGCAGGTGAGCGAATACTTTTGGCAATATAGTGTAGCTTCAGCCCTCCTCTCTTATTATCAATCTTTGTATGGTATGGCTGGCCCTCCTTAAAATGAGTCTGCGAAAATAACATCCCCATTCAATTGCTGAAAATCTGATAGAGCCTTGGAGTGTTTAGCAGGGATGTTATATGTTATAGCCACGTACATTAAAAGATACCAACTTCAAGGTAGCCATACTTAAACATAGGTAAAGGGCGGGGGGACCCCCAGTACCCAGTATGATGGGACAGGGAGGACAGTCGAACACTGTAAGTAACAAATGCATAAAACTCAAACACATGAACCAAACACAACAATGAGAAAAATTGAGATAGTGTACCCATCAGAGGACAGATAATACCATACTGGTAAATAACACCACACTGGGGGCATGAGGCCATGGCCAGGAGGTCGAAGAAAAACACAAGTCCAATGTGCAGTAGTCAGCATGGCCTGGCAGAGATTCATGGATCTAAGATCCATTGACTAAAAAGAAAAAAACAGAACGACCGTGCTCAAGTCCTGAGCGCTACAAAGCGTAGAAAATCGACGGGAGGCAAAAAACTTGCAATATGGAAGCAAAAAAAAGAGAAAAACATCTCAGACAGGCAGCCACCCCACGGGACAGCCAGGGATGCTGATGGCAGGGGGGGGGGGCAGAAGATTTCGCCTTACAGTTGCATTCCTTCGCTTTCTGGGTCCAGCAAGGGAAAGGAAGAGGTTAAGACAATTGCCCCATACCAATCTGGGACATCCATAGCAGGGAGGCCAAGGACACGAACAAAATCCTGGAGGTCATCTGGGCATGAGACAGAGTGCGTCTGATTATCTTTAGCCACATGCAGGGCCATAGGGAAGCCCCAGTGATAACATATATCCTGTTTGTGCAAAGCGTCTGTAAGCAGTTTCAAGGCCCTGCGTGCCTTCAGCGTTGTCCAGGAGACATCTTGGAAGAGCAACATGGTCTGGCCATCAACTTTAATTTCCGTATTCTTACTGTGCCGCCCGTAAAATATCTTCTTTCATCATAAAGTCATGCAAACGCAAACAATATCATGCGGAGTAGCAGATTGGGGTCCACGGGGATGCTGAGACTGAAGCACCCTGTCAAGTTTCAGCTTGGTATTACAATCTATGCGCAGGAATTAACGCATAGACATTGCGCGCATAATTTTATCAACTCCTAAAAGCTGGTGTTAATGTCAAATTCTCTCAACCTGGCCGAAACCTAATGCACCAGCCCAAAAAAAAAAAGAAATGCAGCAAAGTATAGTTCCACATTCTAAACATACCAAACCAATAAATTTGAGAAGTTGTGTGTGCATTTTTTATTGATGCAGCATATATGCACAGATTGACTTTGACAGGCGCAAAAACTTAATGTGAGATAATTGTGGTTCTTAATTCTGATTGGCTGAATCGCGTGAAAAAAACAGTCCGCACACTGATTTCTGTGCGCATCGTTACTGCGCACGCGTTTGTGCACATCCGTTTAATGCACGTTATTGCTAGGGATGAGCCGAACACTCCCCGAGTTCGGTTCGAGCCCGAACCCGAACTTCCCATTTGTTCGGGACCGAACACGAACCAGAACCCCCATGCAAGTCAATGGGGCTGAAAATTCGGTTTTTTGGAGTGCACTCCAAGAGGGCATATATGCTACATATTTGCCGTAAAAGGTGTATGGGGGTCCGGGTAGTGCCCAGGGGGACAGGAAACGAGGACAAAAAGTTAAAAAAAAAACGTTTTTAACCCCTTAGTGACCGGGCGGTTTTACACAAATCCGTCTTTAAGGCTAGGGTCAGACTGAGGCAGTGCGAACGCGCGTGCAGCCGCACATAATCACGGCCGTGCTAGCAGCAGATGCCGGGCAATGACGGCCAATATACGAAGTACGGTCGCACAAAAGTGCGGCCGCGCAACGCAAGCGGCAAACAAATGCATTTTTTCGAGAACGTGAAACCACTAGTACTGACGTACAGAGTGCGCTGCGTCCGCTAGCGGCGTGTGTGTGTGATTAGGAGACGTCAGACGCTGTAATGTCCGGCCAACATAACGTCCAGACGCAAAAAGTGTTTTATTGATGATCCGTACAAAATCACGGATGAAACTGCGCATCGTATGACCGCTATTGCGTATTCCGTGAAAAAATAAGTCCATTCGTTCGAACGCACTTTTTCACGGACAACGTGAAAAATGCGTTAGTCTGACCCTAGCCTTAGTGATCGCTGCTGTTTTTACGTTTCTGCGCTGTTAGTGTTTAGGTCAAATTTTCCTCTTACTCGTTTATTCGACCCACACATATTATACACCCTTTTTCCCGCCATTAAATTAATTTCTGAAATGACTTTCTAGAAATACCATTATTTCCATCATATCGCATAATTTACTATAAAAAAAAATATGAAATATGAGGAAAAAAATGGTAAAAACACACTTTTTCGTAATTTAATCCCCAAAAGCTACAACCACCTAAAACGACCCCGGCTAAATAGGTTCAAAATTTTGTCCCGAGACTAGAAATACCCAATTTTTACATGCGTTTGCTTTTTAACCCCTTCACTGCTGAGACAGTTCACCTATGTGCGCTGCGCTCATTCTGACCATTTTGTACTAATTATTTTTAGATGACAGCCTAGGTCCTATTTAATTAAACCCCCCCCCCAGACAAAAAAATTTTAAAAAAAAAACATTTTTTTATTTTATTTTATTTAATTTTTTTTTTTTTTTTAAACTAAACCTGGTCATGTTTGGTATCGTTTGAAAGGCCATAATCAGGCCTTTCAAATGATGGCAAATATGACCATCTAGCTGCCATGGATCGGGAGATAAAGGGATCCTTAGGATCCCCTTATCTCTACATGGCAGCTAGATGGTTAACTGCCCCATTGACATCCTCACACATTTGGTGAGGTTGTCAGTGAGTGGAGGGGGACCTGGAGGCTTGGCTGACATCCAAGATGTCAGCCCCCCTCCAGGTTTGAATCGCGTTTTGGCGCCAATTGGCGCCGCAACGTGATCCGGCGGCGAAATGGTTAATGCCATACACTGCTGAAAAGGGGAGGCTCTCCCCTCTCCAGCGGTGCAAACGGCATCTCCCTACCTTCAATGGTTGGGGAGATAGAGGGCTCCGAAGGAGCCCCCCCTCCCCTCCATTGAAATGCATGGGGACGCCTGCTGATGACGTCACCACGCAGCGTGGCGACGTCATCAGCCTCGCCTGCCCATGTAAATCACATGGGCAGGCTTCCTCCCTGCCAGATCGCCGTGGGATCCAGCGAGGGAGGTGAGTATCGGGCGGGAGGGGGATTAGGAGCTGCTGACGTACCCTGTACGTCCGCGGGTCTAAGGGAGACCCGAGGACAGGACGTACAGGGTACGTCAGCGGCCCTTAAGGGGTTAAAGGGACAGTGAGTTTTCCATGAAATAAGGGTTAAAAATTGAAATTCCTTCAAATATTGTACCTAGGAGGTCCCCATAACCTGCCCGTGAAGTGGCGGATTTCTAGGATGTATAGAAATATGATAAAACCAAAAAATGACATTCCAAATGACGGTAAATGCTTTTCCTTTAATCTATCCATAAACAACTGCTTGGGTCGGCAGTCTGTATAGAAACATAGAAAAATGTCGGCAGATAAGAACCTTTCGGCCCATCTAGTCTGCCCAATTACATGGATACTTTACCTGGATTTATCTTTTGTTTAGGATAGCCTTATGCCTATCCCATGCCTGCTTAATTTCAATTACTGTTTTAGCCTCTACCACTTCAACTGGAAGACTGTTCCATGTATCCACCACCCTCTCAGTAAAATAATGCTTTCTGATGTTACTTTTAAACCTTTGTCCCTCTAATCTAAGACTATGTCCTCTTGTTTTGCTACTTTGTTTCCTTTTAAATATACTCCCTTCCTCTACCTTGTGGATTCCCTTTACGTATTTAAATGTTTCTATCATATCTCCTCTGTCTCGTCTTTTTTCCAAGCTGTACATGTTAAGATCATTAAGCCTTTCCTGGTAACTTTTCTCCTTCAAGCCGTACACCATTTTAGTAGCCCTTCTCTGAACTCTCTCTAAGATGTCTATATCCTTCTGGAGATACGGTCTCCAGTACTGCACACAGTACTCCAAGTGAGGTCTCACCAGTGCTCTGTACAGTGGCATGAGCACTTCCCTTTTCCTACTGCTAATACCTCTCCCTATACAACCAAGCATTCTTCTAGCATTTCCTGCTGCTCTATTACATTGACTACTTACCTTTAGATCCTCTGAATGAAAAGAGGAGACATTTTCGGACACGCAGAAAAAGTTTACTGATTTTTTTGGCGGTGAAAAGCAGGAGAATGGAAACTTCTAGAGCAAAAAGCCGATTTGGAAAGTGAGATAAATGGGAGAATTTTTCTGGTTCGGCTATTTTGACCTAGAATTTTCCATTCTCCAGTGATTCTCCTGAGTTTCACCTTTCTCTGAATAACCCTGTCAGGGTTATTCAGAGAGCGGTGAAGAGCAGGAGAATGACTGGAGAATGCAAAATTCTAGGTCAAAATATCCAAACCAGAAAAATTCTCCCATTTAGGCTAGGGTCAGACTAGCGAATTTCTAACGTGCGTTTAGGCGCACTTAATCATGGCCGCACTAGCAGCAAATGACGGGCAATGACGGCCAATATACGAAGTACGGTCGCACGAAGGTCCGGCTGCGCAACGCAAGTGGAAAATGAACGCATTTTTTCGAGAACGCAGAACCGCTTGTATGGACGTACAGAGTGCGCTGCGTCCACTAGCGGCGTGTTTGCGTGATTTGGAGACGTCAGACCCTGCTCATGTCCGGCCAACATAACGTCCAGACACCCAAAGTTTCCTGGTTTGGATCCCTAAAAAATCACGCACAAAAATGCGCATCGTATGACCGTTTTCGCACAATCCGTGAAAAAATACGGCAATGCGTTCGGACGCACTTTTTGACGGTCACTGCGAAAAATGCGTTAGTCTGACCCTAGCCTTACCTCACTTTCCAAATCGGCTATTTGGTCCAGATTGTTCTCTTTTCCTGCCATTCTCCTGGTTTTCACCTTTCTCTGAACAACCCTGAGAGAGAGGTGAAAGCCAGGAGAACTGGCAAGAGAAGAGAACAATCTAGACCAAATAGCCGATTTGGAAAGTGAGATAAATGGGAGAATTATTTTGACCTAGAATTTTCACTTCTCCAGTTATTCTCCTGCTTTTCACCACTCTCTGAATAACCCTGTGAATGTTTAATCCCGAGGTGAAAAATAACATTGCTTTATATTTTTTTCAAACACCAGTTAAATGCAGCATATTAGGATGTTTTAGGGAAATTAATTCTCAAATCTCAATCAGAAGCAGACACCACCCCACCCTCAGTAGATTGTACAATGTATCAAATTGATTACCAGACTAAAAACACCTGGTGTTATGCCCGTTTGTGAACAGAGGTCATTTAGAGTTGATAATCTTTCCACGTACACATTAGTTTTTAATTCAATATCTAATAAACCGTTGCTTATAATATTCTGCAGTAGAGTCTCTTTATTTCTAGATTTTTTAGTATTTTTTTAAGCATTTTCTATACTTTTTCAAAATTTCTTTTTTTTCGAACCCGAACCGAACACGCCCAAAAAGTTTGAAATTCGCAAACTTTTGAACTGCCAAACTTCGGGTCGAACTCCGAACCGTCCGAACCCGAACAGCTCATCCCTAGTTATTGCTTGACGAACTAAAAAATGCACGAGGATTGTAATTCCAGAGTTGATTTATGCGTGTTAACGTTTAGCGCTGGGCGCACAAATTCACGCGTTGCGCGACGATTTTAACACAAAGATTGTAATAGGGCCCTACGTGAGTAGAGAGCCACCAAATCAGGTCAATGCCTCCTCTAGTGTTATCGTACAACTGACGATCAGGAATGAAGCTGTCCTGATCCAGGTGGACCAAATGTTGGAGACCTTGGAAAGGAACTGTATATCAAAGTTAAGGAGAGAGATAGGACAATAATTACCCACCACAGTCAGGACTTTGCCCTCTTTAAGAATAAGCGCTATATTGGTCAGTAGCATATCAGGGTGAAGAGCCCTACCGTCAGCACAGTCATTAGACACTGAAGTCAAATGTGGTACCAACTCCGTACAAAAGGTCTTATAGTAATCCCCAGAAAACCTGTCTGGTCCCGGCGCCTTGGCATTCCCTACCGCCGAAATAGCTTGGTTAATTTTCTCTTCAGTAATTCGGGCTTGTAGTTCCAAAACTTGGGATTCCTCCAAACCCTAGGAAGGAGGAAATGGCTGCCATATGGACTGGATTATCTGATCTATGATGGGGGAGTGATTAAGGTAGAGAAATATGTGGAGAAGACCTCATTAATATCAGTTGGAGAATTGATCAACACATCACTTACGGATCGGACAGCTGGGATAGCAGAAAATTTGCAACTAAACAGCCATGTGGGGAGAGAAAAAAAGCCGTGAAATTTCGTTTAGACGTTTGCTTTCAATTAATAGTGTATCATATATATCTGGACTAGAAAGGAGAACGTACTGACAATCTTTTTTGCTACCGAGGAAGCACCTCTCGGCGCAAAATAAGTTTGGCTATACATTTTATGGTCTATATGTATTTTTTAATTGGATTCTGTTATTGAACATTAAAAATCTTTTTATAACTGACCACTCCATTGATCCTCCTTCTTGTGAACGGATGAAAATCTGCAAAGTCGAAGTGGGCTTTTAGAAAGTTTGCCCGAAAACCTAAACCAGAAGGTGCAAGCACCCTGAGCCGGTCCTTTGGCTCTGGGGGGGGGGAGTGTAAGGCTTGACTACTTTATTAGTGTATTGGCTCACCGGTACCATGTGCACTAGATATATTTTTTTCTGTCCATATCCCGAGAATTACGGCAGCTATCGGGTTCAGGTAGCTATGGGTATGCTCGATGAAGTGCCCAAACACGCATAATATGAGCGTGTGTTTGCTCTAAACCATGTGAGTGGTTCAATATTACAATTAATAGTTTAAGATACACAGGACATACTTGAAAACAAGAGAAATCTCAATGTATCCTTCCTGGTAAGATATTTTATAAATAAATAAATGATTCAGATGTTTTGGAGTTACGATATGTGGTGTATATTCTTATTTCTTTATGAGGTTGAAGATATTCTCTGCTGATACGGACTGCTGCTGATACCAAAGACAGTCAATATATTGGAATTTAATGTAAGCAGCCTGTTTGAACATTTGGTGTGGGGTCATATGAGCGCTGCACTTTGGACAGTACATATACGAGAAGAAAAACCAATGTGATGACTGTGACTAATAAGTAAATGCATCGAAATTTATTTATTTTATTGATTTATAAGGTATTTTACCAGGAAGGATACATTGAGATTTTTCTCGTTTTCAAAGTATGTCCTGGGTTCAAGAACATTGTATTTCTGTAACAACTGTAACAATTCAAAGTAATAAAATCCAAGATATTAAAAAAAATAGCACAGATTAACAGAAAATAAATATATTCTCTATGTTACATGTTTACAGGTGCATTCTGTATTGAGGTATATTAATAGGGAGCTCTTAAGTGACTTTAGACTGGGGGAAGATTTGATGGAGTCTGGGAGGTTATTCCATAATTGTGGTGCTTGGTAGGAAAATGAGGATCGAGCCACTGTCTTTTTGTATTGTGGTATTGCAAGTAAGGTGCTGGTCCTAGATCAGAGGTTATAGGATGAGGGAACTGCTGGGGGAAGCAGCCTATTCAGGTAGGGTGATAGCTTCCCAGAAAAGCTCTTAAACACCAGGTTGGAAAGGTGAAGAGTGCGTCTAGCTTCCACTGAAGGCCAGTTTAGCTCTTTTAACATGTCAAAATGGTGGGTCATGTAGGTATATTGTAGCACAAAGCGGCAGAATGAGTTATACAATGTAGTAAGTTTCTGGAGGTGTGTTTGTGGGGCAGCAGCATACACTATGTCTCCATATTCAAAAGCCGGCATAAGCATTTGTTGTAAAATCTGCTTTCTTACCGCGGGGCTCAGGCAGGATTTGTTTCTGTACAGGGCACCTAGTTTGGGGTAAAGTTTAGATGAGAGTTTTTCGATGTGAGTGCTAAAGGATAGATTTGGGTCTAACCACATACCTAGATATTTGAGAGAAGTTACTGTGGTCAATATGTCATTTGATCTTGTCCTGACACATATATGGGGCAATTGCAATTTATGTAGTTTAGGTGCTGTTCCAAAGAGCATCGTAACAGTTTTGTCAGTATTTAGAAAAAGTTTTATCTTTTAATCCACTTTTCTACCTCTGAATTGTTCTTGCAGCACGGCCTCCAGCTGCGGGAGATTTGGTTTGCTGGTATTGATTACGGTGTCGTCTGCGTACATGTGTACAGTTGAGGCTTTGCAGACGTTGGGCAGATCATTTATGAATATCGTGAATAGCAGGGGGCAAAGAGAGTCAGTAACACATATGCCCTTAATGGAACAAGATGGAGACTGGAGCCATGTAAGTGTGGTTGTGAAAGAGATATCTTGTTGATATTTATGATCTATGTTATGCGCATCACTATAGTGGAAAAGATAGTAGAAAAGAATATGGCTATTCAGAAGTGTGGCTTCTTTTCTACTATCCCTTCCCCTATAGTCACTTTAGGGTGAATAAACCCAGGTATGTGGCAACTTTCAAATTGAACCGGTTTGGTATATGATAATCATCAATGAGACTATCCAAATAAGCACTATATACAGGATCTGCAATACCGCCTAATATGCTTGCATTTTAATTATAACATTTCTAGTAAATTATCAATTAACATTAATATTTTATTGCCTAAATGAAACAGCACAGTATTTAAGGAAGCAATAATACACAAACATTGGAAATGCAATCAAAATATTGAATTCTTTTCCTTTCATCTGAACTTCAACCTTTTAGTTTATATATAACCTGTGATAAAAGTGTTTTGCTGACTGAGAGTTATTTCCATTTATAGCTCAGACATTCCTTTTCTCGGTCAGTTGCTGAGTGTTTTATTCTTCAATAATGACTTTACATCTCTAGGTTATCAAAAACATTCTGGTTCAATAGAACCTCAGCTTAAATATCTTTTAGTAACTTTAACCCCTTCACTACCAAGCGATTTTCCACAAATCCATTTCCCAGGGACCAGATTATTTTTGGAAAATCATTTTTGATTAATTATACAGTAAGAAATATTTGGGAATATTCCCCATGTATTTCTTACTGTAATAACCTATTTGGCAGGCACATTCCACCATCTGCTGGCCAAAAGTAGTTACTGCAGTTAGGCTGCAGTTACCTGCAGTTCTATCAGGGTTATTCAGAGAAAGGTGAAAACCAGGAGAACTGGCAGGAGAAGAGAACAATCTAGACCAAATAGCCGATTTGGAGAGTGAGATAAATGGGAGAATTTTCCTGGTTTGGCTATTTTGACCTAGAATTTTCACTTCTCCAGTCATTCTCCCGAGTTTCAACTTTCTTTGAAAAGACCTGTATGTCTCTTTGTTGGTGTGGGAATGCCCTGTATGTCAGTGGGGCATTCCTAAGCCAATTTTAGCACCTTGGGCATTATGCCCACAGGGCTAAAACTTTGGGGACACCTTCTGGAGCCCATAAGGAAATGAAATTAGTTTGTAACAAACAATTCTAATTTTCAGTCATACAGCACAACCCCATAACGTGTTAACATGATCTCAGGCTGCTGTGTCTTCTACCGCTGATACACGATCATGATAGTGAAGGGGTAGAAGAAATTATTTAATTCAATGAACTAAGTTTGAAATGCTGGTAAGTGTACATAAATGTCACTGAACTATATTATATGTATTTTAAAAGCAAAAATTTGATAATATGAAGGAAAAGATGCTATTATATTCTGTAGTGTATATACAGTATATATGTGTATATATATATATATATACAAGGGTTATGGTGGAGGACAAAAAGTGAGATAAAAAGCCTCCATGCTATAATTAGTTATGTTTATTATTGCAGAAGCCACTTGCACATGACAGCAATTCAAAGAATTGCATCCCAGAGCTCCTGTGCCACATTCCCCATGTGCAGCAAGGAATTTTAAGTAGGATATGTGTTAAATAAAAAAAATAGCTAATCAAATCAATATCCTATTTATAATTATTTATTTATTTATAAAGGATTTTACCAGGAAGGATACCATAAATGGGATGCCATAACTTTTTCAAGTTTCTTCTCAAATAAAAAAAAGAGAGGGCGTGCGCACGCCATGGTGGAGACACCAAAATCAGCCACACACAGTATAGCTTTCATGTCATGTCTGGATGTCATTGTTCAGACAGACCAATTTATTAGATTTCAAGCAACCAATCAAAATGTTTGTTGTAGAAAAAAGTTTCATATCCACCCCAGACAGGAATGTGATATAACAGCCAATCAGTACAGATACATTTCTACAGCAGAATTTGGCCAGCACAGTTTAACAAAGATTACCATATATGGTTCAGAGATGGTTTTTCTCTGGCTTACAGTGTTCGCACACTTTTTCCTGCACTTCATGTTACGAAGACGTACAGGAAATCGGCTACAAATTCCACAAGCCATATCCTATAGAAGGAAAAACTGTCTACATGCAGAATTGACACTTAGAAAATGGGCTGTGACCCCCCCCTTTTCTATCAGAACAGGCTTTTCAATACAGGATATTTATATTCATACGGGAAATTAAAATCTAACAATATGAAAATGACATCTTTCTCACTTTTATGCATCCTGGGTCTTTTATTACACGTAACCTTAAAATAAATGCTGTGCCATACTATGGCTTTCTAGCAGAGATAAGGTTTATGCAACTGGTCAAAGCCACTCCTAGGACAGCGCTGTTTCGGGTTTGTTAGACCCTCATCAGCTAGGATTTAAGCATGACCAGTTGCAGTGGATGCAGCTTTTATTAGGTTATACACATACAATATGTAGAGTGGAGGGAACACCTTGCAGAAGTTTGTGTATATGTTTACATTTTCATTTCAACTGACATAAAACTAGTATTTCTAAAATTTGAAACATAGTTGTGATAGACATTAGATTGAAGGTTCAAATGCTCTAAGAAGTACCATATTATTTTCCTGGAATGTTTGGGATTCCATGTAGCGTTATGGGAGCCCTATGAAGGTTGTGTGTACAGCTTGTGTAATCACATTTGGAATAGGTACACCTGAAAAAGTTTTTCTTCCATGTCCTTTATTTTGTGACAAATTAAGGTGGTTAATGCCCTCCATTTTGCTGAGAAAAAAAGGTAAGTTTTAAATTTTTTCATTTTTATTGTTTTGGCTTAATACAAATAATTTTTTTTTTTTACTTTAATGGCTGCATTGTTTGTTATTCTCATGGTTGGATTACAATTGCAACACCAGGATTAAAAAATACAGACAGGCCAGGCACCCAGGCATAGCTCCAAATGACAGCTTTTATTCAGACATCAGGGTTATTCAAAGAGAGCTGAACTAGCCACCGAATGCACCGAATGGTGCAATTTCGTTTGCATTCAGCTATTCAAAAAGCTGTCAATTTGCCAGATATTGGCAAATTGCCAGCAAAATATGGTGATCTTCAGCAGCAGTGAACTACCCCTAGATAAGTAATGGTTAATCTATTCAGAGAACACTGAACAGCAGAGAAATGTCAGTGAAATGTCCTGATTTTCGGTGGTTTCATTCGACAGGTTTAAACAGGCGACTCCCATAGATTTCAATGCAAACAAATTCTCACTCAGGAGTCATGGGAATTTGGCTGCTCTGGGCAGAGTGGTTTCCTGCAGCAGGGTTCCTTCTATTTTGAGGACTGCACATACTTCTCAGCAGATCTCAATTACATTTGCACTTAAAGTATAGCAAGTGTAAGTGTACCAAAAATGAAGAAGATGAGCTACAAGAGTTCTGGTTCAACTTTGAATAGTAGGCTAATTTTTATCATCTGCAAGTCAAGTTGTTTGTTAACATCACGGCTGTGCCAGAATTGGGTGCAAGAGTTGATCCAGATCCTGCTTTGCCTGTTGCTCCAGCTCCCGATGTTCCCCTGGCCCTTGTTCCTCCACGCATTCCCTAATGTATGCATTCAGCCTAAGGAACAGGAACACAATTTAAAATCAAGCCCAAGGTCCAATGCTTCAGCCATTCAAACCATTTTCCAAGCAATATCCTTTTGTCACGTTTTTTCCTGGTTTCGGCCGCGCCCCCTGGTGGTGAGAGGCATTCATATCAGTTCTTCCCTTCTCTGTGTTTGGCTATGCTGTTTTGGGCTGCTCTAGGGTTCTGCTGTGCTTTTCTGGTCTGGGTCACATGGTCCAATCACACAGACCTACTACCTATATAACTGCCAGCAGCACAGAGGTTGATTGACCTGTTCTGAGCAGGGATGAGCCGAACGCCCCCGTGTTCGGTTTGCATTCGAACTCGAACAATTTCAAAAGTTAGTGTTCGAACTCGAACACGATCCGAACTCAATGTAAGTCAATGGGACCCGAACATTGTGTCCTGGGGTACAGGAAACAAGGACAAAAAGCTTTTAATTAAAAAAGTTTTTAAAGGAACAGTGAGTTTTCCATGAAATAAAGGTGAAGAATAAAAACGAAAAATTCCTTCAAATATCGTGCCTAGGAGGTCCCCATAACCTGCCCGTGAAGTGGCGGATTTGTAGGATATATAGAAACATTTAAAACAAAAAAATGACATTTCAAATGACGGTAAATGGTTTTCCTTTAATCTATTCATAAACAACTGCTTGGGGCGGCAGCCTGTATGAAAAGAGGAGACGTTTCAGGACACGCAGAACAAGTTTAATGATTTTTTTGGCTAAATTATGGTGAAACTTATGCAGGCTTTGGATGAAAGTAACAATAGGTGCTTTAAAATTGGGCCTTTAGTGTCGGCAACAGTGTCGTCACACCGTAACCCCTCTGTGGTATTGTGGAAGAGTGCAGGGTTGGACCCTGCGGTCAAATATTAAAATGAAATGAATCTGGTACAGGCGTCAGTGCACCCAAATATTTTGCCTTTGGTGGCAGCAAGTGCCTTCACACCGTAACCCCTCTATGGCATTGTGGAAGAGTGCAGTGGTGGACCCTGCGGTCCAATATTACAATGATATGAATCTGGTACACACGTCAGTGGCAGTGCACCCAAATATTACTGCACTATAGTGTATGGCAGGATGGAAGCGCACCAGCAGTAACATGCAGCGGAATATACCAGACAGGGGCACAGAGCGAGAGTAGTTGTTATAACAAAACCAGCTCAACAACGTTTAGGCACTAGTACTGCGCTACTGTATATGGTGAGAATTGGCGCACACCAGTCCCGGCGGGTCTGTGTCATCACGCTGCGCCCTGCCCCTGATCACTCACAGCTGCGCCGGGTGCCGCCAGAGCTCCTGGCATTCGGCCAGCTGGCGGCACCATGCGTCCGGTGCCCCCCCGATCGCCACCTGGGGCCCTGAATGTCACAATATTACAATCAAAATGCAAACGGGTTAAGTAACCAAATTTCTAAGAAGAATAATTAATGCAGCATATGAATCCTCACACTGCCGGGCAGCACCTTAAGGCCCGGTTCACACCTAAGCATTTTACAGCGTGTTCCTGCACACTGTAAAACGCATAAACAGGGAAATCCCATTATTTCCTATGGGTCCCGTTCATACCTGGGCGTTTTACAGCGTGCAGGAACGCGCTGTAAAACGTCCTACGCCCAAAGAAGTACAGGAGCTTCTTTGGGGCGTATTGCAGCGCGTTCACTCTGCAGTTTATGGCAGTGAACGCGCTGCAATGCGCGTTCGGATGATTTTTACGTTTGCGCGATACGCGTGTAGAAAACGCAGGCGTGAACCCAGCCTTACAGTATAATTAATGCAGCATATGATTCCGCACACTGCCGGGTAGGGATGAGCTGTTCGGTTCAATCTGTTCGGAGTTCGCATGTTCGCGAACTACGAACATTTCCGCGTGTTCGCCGCATGTTCGCCCACAATGGACCACAATGCACTTTTCCACTGCCCTGAAGCTTGTAATTGGCTACAGCCTTGCAGGTGCAAGACAGGTTCAAGACTATGCCAATCACGGCCCAGAGTCCTGATTGGGCAAATTTTGCCCAATAATGGGCTCACAGAGCTACGTCCCGCAGCACACTATATAAGGCTTCACACAGCCTTCAGCACATGCTTTTTGAGAGGAGATTGTTAGTGTGTGTTCTCACTGCCAGTCTGCCAGCAGCTATTGGGGGGGTCTCATTTCTACAAAATATCTGGGAATTGTTCTAATCTTTGTGTTCTCACTGCCACCAGCAATTGTGGGGGTCTCATTTCTACAAAATATCTGGGAATTGTTCTAATCTTTGTGTTCTCACTGCCACCAGCAGTTTTGGGGGTCAGTTATTTATACAAAATATCTGGGAATTGTTCTAATCTGTGTGTTATCACTGCCACCAGCAATTTTGGGGTCATCATTTCTAAAAAATATCTGGGAATTGTTCTAATCTGTGTGTTCTCACTGCCACCCATCAGGGGGTCTCACTGAGTTATAGGAGGTTTCTGGGAATTGTAATCTGTGTCTTCTCTCTGCCAGCTATCAGGGGGTCCCACATACTTCTAGCAGATTTCTGCGAATTGTAATCTGTGTCTTGTCACTGCCACCCATCAGGGGGTCTCACTGACTTTTAGGAGGTTTCTGGGAATGGTAATCTGTGTTTTATCACTGTTGCCAGCTATCAGGGGGTCCTATCAGGGGGTCTCACTGACTTGTAGGTGTTTTCTGGGAATTGTAATCTGTGTCTTGTTACTGTTGTCAGCTATCAGAGGGTCCTATCAGGGGGTCTCAATGACTTGTAGGTGGTTTCTGGGAATTGTAATTTGTGTCTTGTCACTGCCACCCATCAGGGGGTCTCACTGATTTATAGGAGGTTTCTGGGAATGGTAATCTGTGTTTTATCACTGTTGCCAGCTATCAGGGGTCCTATCAGGGGGTCTCACTGACTTGTAGGTGGTTTCTGGGAATTGTAATTTGTGTCTTGTCACTACCACCCATCAGGGGGTCTCACTGATTTATAGGAGGTTTCTGGGAATTGTAATCTGTGTCTTGTCACTGGTTGCCAGCTATCAGGGTGTCTCACTGAGTTATACCAGAGTTCTGGAAATCTTTAATCTTTATAACAGAGTTGAATCAGAGTTCTGTATATCCTTAATCTACTGTATATGTCACTCACCATGTCAGAAAGACCAAAAAGGACAGGCAGACTCTCCCAGGCACAGATAAGAGGGCAAGCAGCCTCTGTGTCAGGAGGCTGTGTGTCAGGTGCTGGTTCCAGGGCGGTAGGTGCGAGCCAATGTGCAATGAATAATACTAGCAAACCAGATATATCAATATATATAACTTAAGTTTCTCCCTATAATTAGTATGTTCTGCTTTAGTCTGTTTATCCCTCTTATGTATAGTTTAATGTTCCTTATCCATTAATATTATTCTCTGCTTTAGTTCTGACTCTAGACCTGTGTATAATATATATATATATATATATATATAATCTCCTTCCTTATTCCTTAGCTTTCCTTCTCTCCTGGAGATACTGAATAGAGGAGAAATAGATATATGTATCTGTCTGCATTGTTCTTATTTTGCCTTTCTATCTTTTGTTCTAGTTAATATCCTTATCTATTGTTATTACTTATTCAGTATTCTCCTACATCTCTCGCTTACCCCTCCTAGATTATGTTGTTGCCTCTACCTATTTCTTTTGTGCCTTTAAAATAAATCATTATATATATTGATATATCTGGTTTGCTAGTATTATTCATTGCACATTAGCTCGCACCTACCGCCCCGGAACCAGCACCTGACACTGTGCCTCTGGTCGTTGTGGACATGGTGCATCCTCTGCAGGGGCACGCTTGTCCTTTCTAACTGGTGCTGGCCGTCTTAAGCAGCAGCAACATACAGAGGATTTGGTGGATTGGTTAACCAGGCCATCCTCATCCTCCCAGTCCTCTGCCAGCCAGGCTTGTAGTGCTTTACAGTCCACCTCAGCTGTCAACGCATCTAATGCAGCCTCCATGTCCACAGTTACTCCTGCCGTAGCCTCACTATGTAAGGGCAGAGGCTATGACCCCTGTGTAGTGTTATGCGTATGGAAGCCTGGAGATGGAGCTGGTACCGTGGAAGCAGGCCTGGAGATGGAGCTGGTACTGTGGAAGCAAACCTGGAGATGGAGCTGGTACCATGGAAGCAAGCCTGGAGATGGAGCTGGTACCGTGGAAGCAGGCCTGGAGATGGAGCTGGTACCGTGGAAGCAGGCCTGGAAACGGAGCTGGTATCGTGGACGTGGAAGCAAGTCTGGAGACGGAGGATCTGGAACTCGGGATTCACTTGGAACAGGAACGAAGAGGGAGCACTGGATAACTGAAGCGGTGAACCACAGTATAACCTGGTTAATGAACTGAAAAAGGCAGCAGATTTAAATAGGGTTCAGAGGATCATAAGAACACCATACCAAGGTCTTCATGCTTTAAGGAGATGGGTGATCG
Organism: Leptobrachium leishanense; assembly: GCA_009667805.1. Taxonomy (NCBI): domain Eukaryota; kingdom Metazoa; phylum Chordata; class Amphibia; order Anura; family Megophryidae; genus Leptobrachium; species Leptobrachium leishanense. The sequence goes on along the minus strand of CM019064.1, from coordinate 332,409,585 downwards.
CGCATGCACGCTTTGTCTCTCCTCAGTTGGATCCTGAAGGCGGCGTGGGACACATCCTGGCTCTCCTCCTCCGAGTTGAGGACCGGAACCAGGGAGCGACGCGCCACGAGGGACCTCAGGTGAGTATGTAGAGTGTCCCAACATGGCGGCCGCGGTCGAACCGCGGCGTGGGGCATGACAGGACCCCCCCAACAAAGCGCGACCGGGTGCGCTTGATCGATGGCTTGGAAGGGTAACGGAGATGAAAGGCACGAACCTTCGCAGGAGCATGGATGTCGGTACTTGGTTCCCAGGATCGTTCTTCAGGACCGTATCCCTTCCAGTGTACCAAATAGTCCAACTTGCCGTAACGGAGTCTCGAGTCCAGAATGCGTGAGACCTCGTATTCCTCTTCTCCAGATATGGGCACAGGAGCAGGTGGTTTAGTATTCCGATCAGGGAATGGATTCTCATGCCATGGTTTCAAAAGAGACACATGGAAGACAGGATGGATCCTGTAGGAAGGAGGAAGAGTTAAATGGGCAGTCACGGAGTTAACCATTCTGAGGACCGGGAATGGGCCGATGTAGCGAGGACCCAGTTTCTTCGAAGGACAATCCAAACGAAGATGGGCAGTGGATAGTAACACCTTATCCCCAGGTGCATACACAGGAGCTTCTTTTCGACCGCGATCAGTACACTTCTTTTGGTTCTGCTGGGCTAGTCGCAACTGGTGGTGTAGCGTTCGGAGTTGACCGCGTAGGGCTCTCATACGGGTTGATACCTCTGGAACTGGAGTGATGAGCGGCATCTCTGGAAGAGTGCTAGGATGATAACCATAGTTGGCAAAGAAAGGTGAAAAGCGAGTTGATGAGTGTACCTGATTGTTGTATGCAAATTCGGCAGTCGGTATGACGTCCAGCCAGTCGTCTTGAAGGTGCGTGGTGAAATAACGAAGGTACTGTTCCAGTGTCTGATTTGTCCGCCTAGTCTGGCCGTTACTCTGTGGATGAAAAGCTGAAGAGAGACACCTGGTAATCCGTAGGCTACGGCACATTTGGGACCAGAAATGGGAAGTAAACTGAGACCCTCTGTCTGTAACAATGGAACGAGGAGTACCATGGAGTTGGAATATCTCCTTGATGAACAGGGTGGCTGTTTCAGCTGCTGTGGGTAGGCCTACTGCTGGTATGAAATGGGCCATCTTGGTACAGCGGTCTACCACCACCAGGATGGTGGTGTAGCGATGCGAAGGGGGAAGATCCACTATAAAGTCCATCGAAACCTCTTTCCACGGATGCAGCGGCGGAGCCAAGGGTTGGAGAAGGCCAGCAGGACGGGTGCGAGGTTGTTTGTTGCGTGCACAGACAGAACAAGAAAATACAAAGGCGATGATGTCCTTATTAACGTATGGCCACCAGAAGTATCGCTGTACGGCATCTATGGTTTTCTTGATGCCACCATGTCCAGCAGCCGAGTTGTCGTGGGAGTGTTGTAATACCTGAAGACAAACCTCAGGAGGAACATATATTAGTCATGATAGAGGAGGAGGCCATCGTTGGATACGAGCCCCTGGATGTCAGTCGGTGGTTGAAGACTGTGTTTCTTTATATTTTCCATTAAGGATCCTTGTGAGGCACAGAAGAAGTCGTTAGGCAAAATGGAGTCGGTTTGAGAGGTGGATGGAGAGGCGTATGAGTCATACCGACGGGAAAGAGCATCTGCCTTACACATCACCTACAGACCTGGAGCAAGAAATGGTAACAGAAAGCGGGCGAAGAATAACACCCATCTGGCTTGTCGAGGTCGCAGCCTCTTGGCAGTGCGGAGATATTCCAAATTGCGGTGGTCTGTGTAGACAACCACAGGATGTTTTGCCCCTTCGAGAAGGTGTCTCCATTCCTCGAGGGCACTCTTGATCGCCAGGAGTTCTTTCTCACCTATACTGTAATTCTTTTCGGCTGGGGTAAGGTGTCTGGAATAAAAGGCCACGGGATGCATAAGATTCTTGATTCCGGATTTTTGAGAGCGAATCACTCCTAGGGCAATATCGGAGGTGTCTGTTTCCAGAGAGTATGGTAGATCGATGTCTGGTTGTTTCAGGATTGGGGCTTGGGTGAAGCTTTCTTTCAGCTTGTCGAAGGCCTGCTGAGCTTCTTCAGTCCAACAGAATCTCACATCTTTTTTGGTCAGGGATGTGATGGGTGCGCTGAGATGAGAGAAGGACCGAATGAAGCGACGGTAAAAGTTGACGAATCCCATGAATTGCTGAACCATCTTTTTGTCTCTGGGTGTCGGCCAGTCTAGAATTGCCTTAATCTTAGCTTTATCCATTTCAACATGACCTGGTGATAGGACATATCCCAGGAATTCTATAGAGGATTTCTTAAAAGTGCTTTTCTCGATTTTGCCATATAACTTATGTTGACGAAGACCGGATAGCACGAGACGGACGTGTTGTTCATGTTCTTGGATGGTTCAGGAGTATACTAAGAGATCGTCGAGGTAGACCACCAGGAAGGTATCCAGGACGTCACGGAAGATGTCGTTGAGAAAATGCTGGAAGGCGGCTGAAGCGTTGCATAACCCAAACGGCATGACGAGATACTCGAAGTGGCCATATCGGGATCGGAAGGCTGTCTTCCACTCGTCTCCTTTTCTCATGCGGACCAAGTTATGCGCTCCTCGAAGATCGATCTTGGTAAAAATACACGCATCTTTCATCCTATCGAGTAGTTCAGGAATCAATGGGAGCGGGTAGCGATTCCGTACTGTGATTGTGTTTAGTGCTCTATAATCAACGCAGGGGCGAAGGCCACCGTCTTTTCCCAACGAAGAAGATGCCAGCTCCAGTAGGAGATGTGGAGTGACGTATGAATCCTTTTGTAAGGCTGTCTTTGATGTAGTCCTTCAGAGACTGTGATTTGGAAACAGACAGGTTAAAAATGCGTCCATGGGGTATGGGTGCTCCTGGATGGAGGTCAATAGGACAATCGTACTCTCTGTGTGGAGGAAGCGTATCAACCCCTTTTTTCTCGAACACGTCTTGGAATTCCGAATACTTGGCTGGTAGCGTAGAAGATGGATAGGTGGAAAAGGCGATCTTCTCGGACTCGGAGTTGTTCATGCAGCTGACTCAGCAGTGACAGGATGGGAAGGAGACGGTGTTTGAAGACCAATTGATATAAGGGTTATGGGTGCGAAGCCAAGGAAGTCCCAGTACGATAGGGAACAAGGGAGAAGGTACAATGTCCCACTGAAGATATTCTTTGTGCTTGGTTCTGATTAGCAGCAGCAAGGGAGTGGTTTCATGAGTGACTGGACCGGTGCATAGGGTGCTTCCATCAACCATATGCAGAGGTACGGGTTTCTTTTTTAGTTGGGTAGGAACAGCCAAGGAAGTAGCAAGGGATAAGTCAAAGAAGCTGTTACTGGCTCCGGAGTCAATGATGGCGTTCAAGTTGACGCTTCTATCTCCCCACTGTAAGGTGACAGGAATGGCTAGGTGAGTAGAAGCAGAGCCGACCACACTTTGAAGAGAGGCAACAGTTGGATTATTCTTACCTCTCTCAGAGGGACGTGGTGGTCGTGAAGGGCAGCCACGTAACAGATGACCTGGTTGACCGCAATGCAGGCAAAGGTTCTGGGTGTGATGTCTGTTACGTTCAGCGGATGACAGCGGACCTCTTATAGTGCCGATCTCTGTGGGTTCTGGGCTTGAGGAGGAGGAGGTCGGTCGTGAAGAGGACACAGGCTTGTGTCGTCGAGGAGACGGTAAAGTAGAATTGGAGGATCTCTCTTGACGTCGTTCTCTGAAACGTTGGTCCAAGACCAGAGATTGGATGATCAAGGCCTCCAAGGAAGCAGGTACTCCTATGCGAGCCAATTCGTCTTTCAGTTGTTCAGAAAGACCATGACGAAAGTGATCTTTAAGGCCCACATCATTCAGGCCTGTGTCGGCTGCCACCGCTCGGAACTCAGAGATGTAGTCCTCTACCGGTCGCCTTCCTTGTTTTAGGTTTTGGATGGTGGTTAATGCGGCAGAAGACCTCAGAGGATCATCATAGATAGGGTTCATGGCCCGGACGAAGGAACCCCAGGAAGTCAGTAGGGGGCTTCCTTCACGTAACAACTGAAAGGCCCATTCCTGTGGAGGCCCAGACAGTAAGGAGATGGCTGACCGTACCTTCAGAGTCCGACCCATAGGTACGTGGCCAAAAATAGAATTGCGGCAACTCAGGAGCAAAAAGATGCGACTCTAAGTCCGCCCAATGGTGCGTACCAGGTGGTGCATGAAAGGTAACAAACTGCGCGAGTTGGGCAGCATGGTAATATTGTAACAAACTTGGAACTCCCAAACCTCCCACCGCCCTCGGTCTATGTAACACCTTTCTTGCCACTCTGTGTCATTTATTATGCCAGATGAACCGGTCCACATGGGACTGCAGATGCGCCAACGAGGCCGGAGGGACAGGCACAGGGAGAGTTTGGAACAGGCATAAGATTCGGGGGAGTAGATTCATTTTCACGCTAGCAATACGACCCACCCAGGAGACATTAAAGGCATCCCACGTGTCCATATCAGCTATAAGACGTTGGATCATTACATCATAGTTGGCTCTAATCAGGGCTGCGGGGTTACTGGTCAGTGTCACTCCTAGATATGTGAGAGAGGAGGTGGAGAATTGAAACCCTGTGAGGATACGCAACCGCTCGACATCCGCCTTCGGTATTCCTACTGGCATCGCGCGAGATTTATCTATATTGACCTTAAACCTGGAAACTTCAGAAAAATCGCATAGAAGGGAAAGCAAATGGGGTACAGATCGGACAGGGTCCGTGATGGTCAGGAGAAGGTTGTCTGCATATGCTGACACCAGGAATTCCTCCCCTCCAACCTGTAAACCCGTGATGGATGTGGAGGACCGTAATTTACCCAGCAGGGCCTCAAGGGCCAGAGTGAAGAGCAGGGGTGACAGGGGACATCCCTGCCGTGTTCCGTTACCTATGGGGAAGGACTCCGGGGAGGCCCCCGTGGTGATTATTTTCGTAAGGGGGGCGTCATAAAGGACCTGGATAGCTGCGCAAAAGCTAGGGGGAAAACCCTAATGCTCCAGAAGTTGAAACAAGTAAGGCCAGCCCACCCTGTCGAACGCCTTCTCCGCATCCAGAGAGAGGAGCAGAGAAGGCGTCCCCGTCTCGTGAGCTCTCTCGATCAGGACCACGTTTCTCCTTGTATTTTCGTATGCCTGCCTCGTGGGAATGATCCCGACCTGGTCCGGGTAAATAATGGAGGGGAGAATTGTTCCCAGTCTGTTGGCCAGAATTCTCATAAATATCTTATAATCAACATTCAGTAGAGAGATTGGTCTATTGTTGTGGGGGTAGGAAGGGTCTTTGCCCTCTTTAGGAATCAAAATCACATCGGATCGGAGGAAATCCGGAGGCACCGGTCGTCCCTCCAAAATTCCATTATGTAGTTTAACTAGATATTTGCACAAGTGGGGAGAGAACTTTTTATAGTAAAAAGCTGTGAAACCGTCCGGACCAGGGGCCTTATGGGGTTTCATTTGTTTAATCACCGATGCAACTTCGGCCTCTGAGACCTCCGACCCGATCCCCTCCAGCAAGAGGGGGGGAGCTCCGGACCCTTCCATGAGGCCAGGAATTCCCGCACCTCCCACACATGGATCGGATTTCGGAGGGAGTGATCCGGGGAGTGGTTGTATAATTGCTCAAAGTATGCAGTAAAGATCTGGTTCACCTCGCATGGGATAGTAGTGATCAAACCCTGGTCCGTATGGGCCGAGGTCACCAATTTGGATCTAGTTTGGTTCCTTAGTTTGCGCTCCAACATAGTGTGTGCCTTGTCAGAGTATTCATAAAAGGTCCTCCTGGTCCAAGCTAAGGACCGGGCCACATCTGTCAATAAGGCAGATCGGAGTTCCTGGCGTACTGTTGCAAGGGCATCAAAATCAGCCTGAGAGTGAGTGGACTTGTGTGCTGTCTCCCGGTCAGCCAGCCTTTCCTGGAGTTCCACCAGCAGACGCGTCCTCTCCTTCTTCAGCCTGCTACCAATCTGTATTGGGTGCCCTCGTATGACCGCCTTATGGGCCAGCCACAAGGAGTCAGGTCCAATGTCGTCTAGATCATTCTCCTCAAAGTATCTGTCCAGGTGGGCAGAGACCTCTTCCATCACTGCAGCCAATTGTAAGATGGAAGAATTGAGGCGCCAGGACCAACCCGGGCGAGTTCCCGGTAGTCTCACCCATACAGACATGGGCGCATGATCCGACCAACTAATTGAGCCGATCGCCGTGCGGGTAGTCAATGGGATCGTCCTGGCTGGCAACAAGAACCGGTCTATCCTCGAATATGAGGAATGAGGGTGGGAATAAAGGAGAAATCGTGGTCACCTGGATGATGGAGTCGCCAAATGTCGAGCAGCTGCACGTTGCTTATAAACCTAGCTAGCATCGCATCCTGAGGAGATACTGCAGTTCTGGTACCTAGCGCTCCGGCTTTCCTGTCTATTGCTGGCGCAGGGGCCGCGTTAAAGTCCCCCCCATTATCAGAAAGGAACCTTCCGTTAACTGCAGGAGCGTCGCAAGGTGGGCCCAGAAAGAATCTTCCGGAGTGTTGGGGGCATATACATTCAGCAAAGAGATAGCCACATTATTAACAGTCCCCCGGATCAAAATGTATCTGTCCTCATCATCTCTGTCCACATGCTGAACCGTCACCTGGCATGACTTATGCAATAAAATCGGAACCCCCCGACGTATACTGGTGCAGGAAGCGAAAAAGGAGCGAGGGAAGGTGCGGTCTGTGAGGCTGAACTGGCGTGCCCGGGTAAAATGCGTTTCCTGCAAAAATGCTATCTGGCATTGTGCGCGTTTTAGTTCTCGGAGGACCAATCTCCTCTTCGTAGGGGAATTCAGTCCCTTTACATTTTGGGAAAATATATGGCAATCACGCATCATGAGTGGAGTTGAGGGGAACACCACGGGCAGGCCAGAACAGGGACACAGGGCAGGGCAGCACCCCTGAGGACCCAGTTGGGGGGAGGAAGATAGATGAGACAGAGGGACAAGTGACTAGGAGGTGAGGAAGGGGAGGAAAATAGGATAGAAAAGAAGAAGACACATAAGAGGAAAAAAATGAAAGAAAAAACTTCCGGACTTATCCATTGCCGGAATGACCATGGGGATGGTCAGAAAGGAGATGCGACCCTGGTTGAAGACCAGTAGGATCGCAGTACGGACGTCACCGATCAAGCAACGGAGCATGAAAAAACTACATAAAAACAGTGCTACTAAACTTTTACATCAACGACAGTATCCCCACCATTATCATGAACATTGATAGCCTAGCAATACGGGGTTATATGGTAATTGGTGAACATTCACAACTCCACTAATGCAGCCACCTGGTACCATGTGGGCAAGAAAAATAAAAATATCACCGCCGGGGTCTCCCCATCTTCTCATCCCGGATCCATGTCCCTCTCCTCTCGGGCCTGGGAGGGGACCTTCTCCCAGCGGGGTATGAGCTGAGGTGCCAGAGAGGGGGATGATCACAAGTTACCAGCTTCTGGTAAAGGTGGGCAATCCAGGCGGGTGAAGAATTGCTGCGGGTCAGATTGTAGGGTTAGAGTTGAGGTTTTGCCGCCAGCGAAGGCCAAGAGCTTGAACGGGAAACCCCAGGCATAGCGGATGTTATGACGGCCCAGGTGGGCTGTGATGGGGCGCCAGGCCCTTCGACGCTGCAAGGTCTCCGGTGCCAGATCCTGAAACAGGGCGAGCTTTACTTCTTCATATACCAGTTCCACTTCTCTGCTTTTGCGCATTACTTCCTCCTTAACTGTGTAATAATGAAGGCGAAATATGACATTGCGGGGTTGTTGGGAGTCAGCCTGGGGATCCCTCAGTGCTCTGTGAATCCTGTCCATGAGTAGCCTGGCTGGGGGCACCTCCGGAACCAAGCGTTTAAGAAGGCCCAACACCGTCTCGTATAGCTCTCGCGTCTGTATAGACTCGGGTAATCCCCGCAGGCGTATGTTGTTGCGGCGGGATCTATTGGCGACATCCTCAAGAGCAAGTTCCAAACAGTCCATGCGGTGAGATAATGTGTCAGTCGTGCGCGCCAGCGTATTGTGAGCTGCCATGAGGTCCCCCGTGCCGTCCTCCAGTTCCCCAATGCGTAGGCCCAAGGCCCCCACTTCCGCACGTACCTCTGTGGCTATTTTGGCTATGTCCATCGCCAGACTCGCCTGCATGTCCTCCATCCTGGCCAAAATCTGTGTTATATCAGCTCTAGACGCTGGTTGGGACCCCCCCGGGTCCGAGTCCAAGCCTGTCTCCGCACCGCGGTTCCGGCCGCCATCTTGGCTGTCTTCCAGGCCACGGCGCTGGAAAATTGGCGCCACCACTGGGGTCGGGGGATCCTGTTTTTTGCCACCTCGGGTGGTCCCCGGCATGCTCCCGGTGAGGGGGGGATTGAGATGGTGGGTCAGAAGGATCTTTTGAGCTGCTGCTATGCTCCGTTTTGACAGCTAGGTGCGGGAGCTCCTACACCATGCATCTGGCTCGGTCGGCGTCCAGACTCCGCCTGTCATTTTTTGTTTTTAAATGTTTCTATACATCCTACAAATCCACCACTTCACGGGCAGGTTATGGGGACCTCCTAGGCATGATATTTGAAGGAATTTTTCGTTTTTATTTTTAACCCTTGTTTCCTGGAAAACTCACTGTCCATTTAAAAACATATTGCATATATGCCCTCTTGCAGGGCACTCTAAAAACCGAACGTTTGAGTCCCTTTGACTTGCATTGAGTTTGGTTCGTGTTTGCGTTCGAACTCAAACTTTTGAAATTGTTAGAGTTCAAATGCAAACTGAACACGGGGGTGTTTGACTCATCCCTACCGCCGGGCAGCACCTCTACAGTTTGTGGATCCAGGAATCAGATGAGTATTAGAAAGAAAAAAAAAAGGTTTTATTTTATGTTGCTGGAGACATTTAAAAATGTCCTCGGATTTTATTTTTTTTAAAGATGTGCCACCTTACCTTAGCCTGGTGGTCAGTGGGGGCTCCCTGGATCCTGGTTGTGGGAAAGGGGGGGTCTGCTGTGGCTCCCTCCCTGGAGTCCCTGCGCCACCTCTCTGCCACATGCACCCGGCTGGCCAGCCCGCACAGTTGCAGCTCTGTCATCCTGCGGCCACATGCTCCTCAAGGGGTCCTTGGGAGGGAAGCTCCAGCAGGCTGCCCTCTACAGTGCCTGATTAGAGGGCCTTGTCTGCCTGATATTTTAGCAACAAGAATGTTTTATCCCATGGGAATATATTTAACATTGAAGCCTGTTTTAATTCAATATCTAATAAACCATTGCTTCTAATATTCTGCAGTAAAGAGTCTCTTTATTTTTCTATTTTTTTTTTATTTTAATTTTTTTTTAGGATTTTTTTAAGCATTTTAAAAAAAAAAATCATTTTTTTTTTTAGAACTTTTGGCTAACATCCCAAAAAGTTCGAAATTCGCGAACTTTCGAATGGCCAATGTTCGAATCGAACTCCGAACCGAACAGCTCATCCCTAGTTATGAGTTCTCATGGTGGCTCCGTTCCTGTGTTCTTGTACTGGTCCTGGTTCCTGTTTCCCGCGTTGCTGCTTAGCATTTCATGTCTGTTTGTCTGGTTTTGACCTCGGCTAGTTTGACTATTCTCTGTTCCCTGTACTCTGTTTACTCTATTCCTGTGAGTTCAGGTTCTGTGAAGTCCTGGTTCCTGTGTTTCTGTAACGCATTCTTATTGATCTCTGGTATTAACCTCGGCTTTCTCGACCATCCATTCTGTTTACGTCCTGTTACCTGTATGCCTGTTCTGCTGCCAACCTCTGCTAGTCTTGACCACTCTTATATGTTTCTTGTTTTATGTGTTTAGTTTTTCTGTATCTCGTTTGCTTAGAGGTCAGTTATAAGGACCGCTGCAGTATAGGATTTCTGTCTGTCTGGTTAACCCTTGCCCTTCTTGCTCCCCTGGTTCTGTCATCCTTTGTAAGGTTTTCAGTAGTTAGAGGCCAGATAAGGACCTACCCATCTAAGGGATTCCTTTAGCTTTCTTCCATGCCCTCCTGTCCCTCGTGTTTCAGTCTTGTCTATTTCTTGTCTAGAATCTGTATAGTGAGGGGTGGGCATTTGTTTTGGCTCGGGGGCCACTTTCTGAGAGTGGAGGTTAGCGGAGGGCCGCACCTTTTAAAATGATGAAATAGTGGTAGTTTTATTCAATTTATTTATTGTGCTAATTTCATATCATCAATAGCTGCAAGCACATTTAATTTTAAAGCAGTTTAATGAGACAAACGTATCCTATCACGCTTTTCTAAAAAATTTTGGAAATCAGGAGTGAGATTGCTTGTTGAGATTCTCATCACGGCCTGCAAGTTATATATGGGTATATATTGCCCCCCGCTCACATGGATATATATATTGCCCCCAGCTCATATGGGTATATATTGCCCCCAGCTCACATGGATATATATATTGCCCCAGCTCATATGGGTATACATTGCCCCCAGCTCATATGGGTATATATTGCCCCAGCTCACATGGGTATATATCACCCCAGCTCACATGGGTATACATTGCCCCCAGCTCATATGGGTATGTATTGCCCCCAGCTCACATGGGTATACATTTCCCCCAGCTCATATGGGTATATATTGCCCCAGCTCATATGGGTATATATTGCCCCTAGCTCACATGGGTATATATATATTGCCCCCAGCTCACATGGGTATACATTGCCCCCAGCTCATATGGTTATATATTGCCCCAGCTCATATGGGTATATATTGCCCCATCTCACATGGGTATATATATATAATTCCCCAGCTCACATGGGTATATATATTGCCCCCCTGCTCACATGGGTATACATTGCCCCAGTTCATATGGGTATATTGCCCCAGCTCACATGGGTATATATTGCCCCCAGCTCATATGGGTATATATTGCCCCAGCTCACATGGGTATATATTGCCCCAGCTCATATGGGTATATATTGCCCCCAGCTCATATGTATATATTGCCCCAAGGCAGCTCACATGGGTATATTTGCTCCCAGCTCTTACCTCCTCTGCTGTGGCCCCAGGCTCCGCGTCCACCAGCAATCTTCTACTCCCGAGGAGAACGGCCGCTGACATACAGCTTTGCCGCTCGTGGGAATGGGAACCACCTGACCAGACGCATTCTCGCGAAATCGTGCTCTGGTCAGGTGGTTCCCATCCCAGGCGAGCGGCCAAGCTGCATGTCAGCGGCCGCTTGCCTCGGGAGTAAGAGAACTCCCTTGTCTTTTGGCGGGCCGCAAAAAACTGTGTGGCGGGCCGCATGTGGCCCACGGGCCGTAGTTTGCCAACCCCTGGTTTAGTGTATCAAGCCAGCAGATAACCTGCCTCAAGGGCTAAAGTCCTCCTTGTTTTCAGCCACCACGATGGCCCGAGTTGGTGGACCGCATGATACCTTTAAGCTGTGCTACCCTACCCAAGTCTCCATCGTGCCCTGTGTTCCTGCTCATCTCCAGCGTATCCTGTGATCCTGCTAGTCTCTGCATCCTGGTCCTGCCATCTCCAGAGTGCCCTGTATTCCTGCAAGTCTCCAGCCTGCTGCCCACATCTGAAGACTGTTCCACAGTCCCCAGTTAGCCTCACTATCCTCCCTCACTACCCTCCCAGTGATCAGTCCAGCCTCTGCCTTCCAGTATCTTTTCCCTTTCTGTGCCTATTCCCCGTTAGTCAATAAAGTCTTGTTATACCTCAGCAAAGGTCTTGGTCCCCTTTATATCACTGCATCCTGGGCTCATATCTTCACCCCTGCACCCAGTCAGTTCCCTGTGCCCAATTGCCTGATTACTTGATGTTGTCTAATCTTTGGCCATCTTTTACAGAGTAAGGAATAACGTAGAAACCATAGAAACATCGAAAGTGTCGGCAGATAAGAACCTTTCGGTCCATCTAGTCTGCCCAATTACATGGATACTTTACCTGGATTTATCTTTTGTTTAGGATAGCCTTATGCCTATCCCATGCCTGCTTAAATTCAATTACTGTTTTGGTCTCTACCACTTCAACGGGAAGGCTGTTCCATGTATCCACCATCCTCTCAGTAAAATAATGCTTCCTGATGTTACTTTTAAACCTTTGCCCCTCTAATCTAAGACTATGTCCTCTTGTTTTGCTACTTTAGTTCCTTTTAAATATACTCCCTTCCTCTACCTTGTGGATTCCCTTTACGTATTTAAATGTTTCTATCATATCTCCTGTCTCGTCTTTTTTCCAAACTATACATGTTAAGATCATTAAGCCTTTCCTGGTAACTTTTCTCCTTCAAGACGTACACCATTTTAGTAGCCCTTCTCTGAACTCTCTCAAAGATGTCTATATCCTTCAGGAGATATGGTCTCCAGTACTGCACACAGTACTCCAAGTGAGGTCTCACCAGTGCTCTGTACAGTGGCATGAGCACTTCCCTTTTCCTACTGCTAATACCTCTCCCTACACAACCAAGCATTCTGCTAGCATTTCCTGCTGCTCTATTACATTGACTACTTACCTTTAGATCCTCTGCAATAATAACCCCTAAATCCCTTTCCTCAGATGTTGAGGTTAGGACTGTATCAAATATTCTATATTCAGCCCTTGGGTTTTTACGCCCCAGGTGCATTATCTTGCACTTATCCACATTAAAACTCAATTGCCACAGCTCCGACCATTTTTTTAGTTTACCTAAATCATTTGTCATTTGGCTGTCCCTCCAGGATCGTCAACCCTGTTGCAAATCTTTGTGTCATCATCAAAAAGACATACTTTCCATTAATACCTTCTGCAATATCACTAATAAAAATATTAAAGAGAATGGGTCCAAGTACTGACCCCTGAGGTACCCCACTGGTAACAAGACCTTGCGCCAAATAAACTCCATTTACCACAACCCTCTGTCGCCTGTCACTCAGCCACTGCCTAATCCATTCAACAATATTGGAATCCAAGCTCAAAGATTGCAATTTATTGATAAGCCTTCTATGCAGAACAGTATCAAAAGCCTTACTTAAATCTAAATAAGCAATGTCTACTGCACCACCTGTGTCTATTATTTTTGTTACCCAATCAAAAAAATCAAGATTAGTTTGGCATGATCTCCCTGAGGTAAACCCATGTTGTTTCTGATCCTGTAATCTATGTGTTTTTAGATGTTCAACAATCCTTTCCTTTAACATGGTTTCCATTAATTTCCCCACTACTGACATAAGACTAACTGGCCTATAGTTCCCCGATTCCTCCCTACTACCCTTCTTGTAAATGGGCACAACATTTGCTAATTTCCAGTCTTCTGGGACAACTCCTGTTAACAGATTTATTTAACCAATCCTTGTTAACAGTTTTGCTGTTACACCACTGAGCTCTTTTAATAACTTAGGGTGGATCCCATCAGGCCCCATTGACTTATTTGTCTTTACTTTAGACAGGTGCTGTAGAACCTCCTCCCCTGTAAACTCATATGTAAATGTCTCTTTAGTGTTTCCTCCTAACTGAGGTCCCTTTCCTTCCTTTTCTTCTGCAAAGACTGAACAAAAATATTCATTGAGGCAGTCAGCGAGACTGTTCTTATTTGAAATACACAAACACAGTGATATCACTCTTCCACTGCCATTTCTGTATGTTTATTTTATGTACTTTATTTGGTTTTATCTATATTCCAAATAATATTTACATGTTAGCGATTCACAATACATGAAGGACATCTTGTCCGATGTTCTGTATAATTTAAACTTTCAAGACTTACCACCATCTTTTTGTACAGTCCTCCATTTTCTGACCCTCGCCCGGAGGCATAACACCCCTAATTGTGTGAATCTGTATTGAAGAAATGTCTTTAATATTGACATTTTTACTACCATACCCATTCAGTGTCACGGTGCATGGGGAGTTTGAGTCCAGATTGCAGCAAATATATGATCAGACGATATGTTGCTGGAAAACAGGAGTTTATTAAATAAAGGGAAATCAAATAAATTATAAGGGACCAGGGAAAAAGCAAGGCACAGGGTTGAGACAGAGGAAAGACTGGACACAAGGGTTAGGCAGGGCACAAGGGTGAGACAGAGGTGAGGCAGGGCACAAGGATGAGGCATGGCACAAGGACGAATCAGATGTGATCCAGGGCACAAGAGCGAGTCAGGGGCAAGACAGGGCACCAGGGTAAGACAGGGGCAAGTAAGTGGGAGGTAATGTAATAGGGCTGGACACAGGAAAAATATGCAAAGAAGGCTGGAAACCAGAGTTGCTGACAGTGGAGACTGGAAACCAGAGTTGCTATGTTTAGCCGTAGAGGTTGGAGACCGGAGTTCTAGGACACTTGAGACAGGAGGATGGATACCTGCAACACGAAAGAAGTAGAGACAGCAGAGACAGAACTTGGCACTGTGGATATAATGTAGGTAGTACAGGAACTGAGGAGCGTGGACAAAGTAATATTGGTAGATAGGAACTCAGGACAAGCTGGAGGGTGCACAAAGACTGGTGGCGAGAAAGAGTGTGGTTCTCTTAAGCAGGGATCTCATTAGAGTCTATAATGAAACCAGTGGCTGCAACAAGTGTTATAGAACCTGAGATGGACTAGATAGCTGTGAGCTGGGGGGTGGAAAAGTCCAGAATGAATCTCAAAGGTATATGAGGAAAGTGCGCCGATCCTCAGGATGCTGTGGCACGGGGCTTCTTGCGGTGGTGCCAGGCTTTTTGGCACGAGACATGACATCCAGTCACCAAATAATTTTTTTTTCTCCTGAATAACATTGATGTTGTATTCCATCTTTTGAAGTTGTGGTAGGACTTTATAACCAAGAGTAAATTATTAAATTTTTACATTTTCATTCATTTCCAAGGAGCTGTGTAAATCAAGTAAATAAAAATCTGACAATCAAGATCCGACAATTTCTGTGGCTTTCCGGTGGCTTATTGAATCAGATCCAATCCAATAAGCTGCCGGACCCACCGAAATTATCGGATCCGATAATTTTGGCGATTTTGCCGTTTTTTTTTTTTTTTTTTTTTAAATCGGCTGTTTTGCGGCAGCTTTTCCCTGCAGTTCAGGGACCCTGTGTGAATGCTGAATTCACCGCAAGGTCGTGGAATTTGATTCCCCGAAGTGCGAGGGACCGAGAGCACCGAAATGTCGGTGACATTTCGGTGCTCTCTGAATAACCCCTTCAGAATAGATAACATGTCAAATTATCATCACGGCCTAAAACTTGCTGCAGTGCAATCGCCAACAGGGAGAAAAGGGGAAGCAATAAACATATCTATTTTAAGTATCTGAGCACACTATACTTACCTTCAGGTGAGTAAATGTGCGCTTCTGTGGTTCCAGTTGGTGCTTTACCTCCTATTGTTTTATTTATCAAATAACATGCGGCTGTTTATTCAATTCATAATTGTGGTGTCATTCTTTAATTTGACATATTGCAATGGAATATTACAAACTGCTATTGGTGACATTAATTTCACAGCAGTACATTGTATATGTAGACTGATTGAAACAGTTTATGTAGACATGCCTGGAAAAATAATACAAGCAATGCTCCTTTTTTCTTTGTCTCTCATCTGCCAATCTCACAAATAAAATGTGCTACTTCAGAACCACAAGTCTATTGTTACATATGAAACATTTGGCATCAATATAATAAATTGCAGGTAGCATCATTTATCATTCTGTTGAATGGCATATTACAATGGCAGCATGCTAGAGCTCGGGTTAAATACATTTTTTCTAGTAATATGCAACAGTTTAAATTCATTTTTAGCAGAGAGAAGTAAAAAATTGTGCATAATTTTTATCTATTAAAAAGTCTTAAAACTACTCAACAAAATCACATAATGATGGATTAAGTGGCCCTACCACCAAATTGAAAATAATATATTGATACCTGTTCCAAGTGTGCTGATGTTTGACAATCACAAAGGTATAAAAGCTATATGGAATGAATGAAATCTTAACCCATTCACTGCCAGGATCCAGTGGTTTTTGGGAGACCATATGAAAAAATATATAATTTGCAATAAACAAAATTCGTATGCATTCCTCCAGAAAAAGACTAAATTGAGGGTACTCAAAAATGGACTTCTGCAGGAACTTTTGTAGATAAAATACACTTTATCATGGTAATGAAGGGGTAATAACAAATTTATCGTAACTCGAAGTCCCCGAAGTAAGTCCAATTCGATCCGCCAAACACTACCCATAAACCCGTTGAATGTATCCGATAAACCACCGAAAAAGCACCGAACGCATTCGAAAAACTGCTGAAAAACTACCAAAAGCAACCGATAAGCAGTTATGGTGACATTTTGGCACCGTATGGCTATTCACAGAGCAGCCAGTTTGCCAAATTTTGGAAAACTGCCTGCAAGTATGGTGCCTGTTCGAAGGCAGTGAAATTCCTCATAGAGAAGCAATGGTTAATCTATTCAGAGAACACCAAACAGCAGTGAAAAGTTGCCGAATTGCCCTGCTGTTGGTGGCTTTATTCGACAGATTTATTCAGGTGAACCCCATAGACTTCAATGTTAAAACTATTCCTGTTTTAATTCAATACTTAATAAACTGTTTATTATTTTAATGTGCAGTAAAAAGTCTCTTTATTTATACATTTTTTAGGATCTTTTAGTCATCCATAGGACCTTATATGTAAATTCTAGACATTTTCGTTCAGTATTTTTTTGAAAAATAGAGTTTCATTTTTTTAAACTTTTAAGCAAATTGTTTTTTTTGTTTTTTTTTTACCCCATTTGTCAGCTTTTCGGGTGGCTGGTCTGCGTTGTGATCGTCGGCTAGTCGGCTTTTTTCCGGCATGTTCAGCGGGGATTTTCCGGCGGTTCTGCCCGGTTTTCCTTGGGCTTTTAGCAGGTGTTCAGTGGGACTGCGGCGGGTTTTCCCTGCACGCCGGGGACCCTATGGTGAATTCTGATTTCATGGCAGGGTGGGGTACTTTGATTCTCTGAAGTGCAGGGAACTGCGGGGAACGAGCGAGCACCAAAATGTCGGCAACGTTTCGGTGCGCTCTGAATAACCCCTTAACTGTTACTTCTCAATGGGGAATTTCAATGCTGCCAAATTGTACCGTATTTTGCTGGCAATTCCCCAATATTTGGTGAATTGCTAGCTTTTTGAATAGCTGAATTGCTCCTAAATTGCACTGTATGGGGAAATTCACGGTCGGTGTAATTCGGTGGCCAATTCGTCTCTCTTTGAATAACCGCTCTAGACTGTCCCAAATGTGAGCGATCTCAGAGAGCAAGCTTATGGACCGGTTCTGCCGCAACAAGGGAGAAAAGGTGAGTAAAATCACCCTCACCCAGATGTTTTTAAAAGAGTTAAAAAATAATTGGACAGAGGCTGTCAGCAGCCTCTGCCCAATTATTTAAGGCCAAAGAAGGGAACTCTATTTTTCAATACAGTATCCCTTTAATTTGCAAATAACTGATCCATAAAATAGTTGAATTGAAGACAAAGGAACACTATACTCACCCTGACTACTTTATAGTATTAAAGTGGTCAGGATGTGTAAAGCCCCTCCCCCCCAACTCTGCCGTTCTAGCAGCCGTCTGGATTTTTTAATTTCCTGGCTGTTGGTCAGCGGATCAGTGACCAGTGATGTTGGTACTCAGAGAGGGTGCTGATGTCCCTCTCTGAGGCCAATTGTGGTAGCAATCATTCTCAGATTGAATCTGCACAAGCACGCAGCTCCGATCCATCAATCACTACAGAACAGAACCTGCATATGTAAAGTACGGAAGTCCTTTGCAGTGCACAATTTGTAGCTCCTATGCTACGCACAGTGGCGTCACTACGTGGGGGCGGGGGGTGCGGCCCGCACCAGGTGACACCCACCCTTAGGGTGACACTGTCACCCTAAGGGCGGGTGTCCAGTGGTGTAGCGTGGGGGGCAATGGGGTGGTGGTCCCGGCGCGATTTTCTTAGGGGCGCTGATTTCTTTTGAAATTGTTCGCCCCAAATAGTTTCCAGCTGCCAATCCGTTTGGAAAGAAGTCCGCTCACGTGGGCACTCTGGTGTCCATGAGCGGCTGCGGCAACGGCCCTTTGAATGATTGTCAGTTAAGTCCGGAAGAGAGTTAGTCACGTGATACCGGTGATGCAGTGCGCCGGCGCCACGCTTGAAGCTTCACGTCACATATGGTGGGAAAGAGCAGGAGACTGCACACAGTGACACAGCTGCCAGACCAGTGCGTGTGCAGACAGAGTGAGAAAGTCGTCACAGAAGGGAAGGGGTCCACCGTCCATCCAATCCGGCACCCGTGCACTCCCAAGGCTAAGGTACCAGCTGGCTATCAGGCAGGGGAGGGGGCGGGACAATCAGAGTCCCTTCTCATCTGCTGGGGATAAGGGTCTCCGTTCTCTGTGCCCCTTCAATGTGCATTCTGGAGCAGTGTAATAGCTGAGGGGGGCCAGGGCACCAGGAGGACAGAAATCCCCTCCCTGCCTGATGACTGCCTCTGCCTCTGCGGTTGTCAAGCTGCTTCTCAAACGCTGATCGCCCACCCCCCCCATCCTCTGAGGCAACCACTGCCAGAGATGTGATAAGAGGAGGGAAGCCCTTTCCTTAACCCTCTGTGTGTCAGAGGGAGAAGAGAACAGAGTGATCTGACCCAGGAGCAAAGGGGTCTCAGGAAAGGCAGGGTGCAGCTGCATGGTAAGTGCACTGCTGCCTGTTTTATTTATTTATTTTAATCATTGCTGCCTGTGACCACAGTGTCCTGGCAGATCAGCACAGTAAACAGTGCATGTATTTTCCTATGGACATATGGCCTCCTACATAATGTTTATCACCTTCTGCCCTCTCCTACTCTATGTCTGTAGACATAGAGTGCAGGTCACTGTGCTGGGAATTGGGAGGGGGGACAGCAAAAGCTGTGCTGCTATGTTTGTTAACGCTTCGGTGTCTGACCTCAAGATATCTTCACCTATGTGTGAAACATAAATATACACCTGGCACTCACATGGTTAATTTAAATTATAAAATTTAATCTGTAACGTGACACTAACGTGTGTGCGCGCATAATTCCACAGCACACGCAACAGTGAGTTTTATTGCTGTGGAGCGCTTTGATACACTCGAACATACCGCACATTAGTGTGAGTTTTGTTACTGTGGAGCTCTGTAGTACACTCATACACACTGCACATTACTGTGTTTTATTGCAGTGGAGCTCTATAAAACATGCACAGGGCAAAGTGTTGGCTAAAGTGAAATGGGAGCCCCAAACTGCGATCCTTCCTAAGACCCCATCATGCCTTAATCCAGTTCTGGGTAGGTTTGGAGTGGGGGGGGGAAATACACCGTCGCCTGTGCAGACAAATATCCTTTCACCGGCCCTGGGTACCTGCTGTGAGTGCGTGCGTCATGGCATATAGAGATGGGTTAGTGTCTCTGCGCTGGCAGCAGCGCAATGCGGAGCACTGAGTGTTTTGAGTGTTTTCCTCTCACATCTGCCTACACATGGCGGCTGAGTTTAGGCATATTTGCTGTACGAGCAACCTCTATGTTACTGATCGTTACAGCGGCAGTATATATATATATCCTGGTAAAATCCTTTTATAAATAAATAAATAAATATATATATATACATTGCCTTGGCTCCTCCATATCTAGCAGAATATTCATGCTAACATGTCCACAGGTTGCAGGGGGGTGCACACAATTCTTGCCTTGCCCCAGGCGCTGACAAACCACGCTACGCCACTGCGGGTGTCTCACCCTGCGCCGTGTGTTCGCTCCGTGCGAGCGTCCGAAGCTATGCAGCTTCGGCGCTCGCCTGGGGAAACACGTCACCAGCCGAGTTCTCACGAGATCGCAGCTGGTCACGTGGCTCCCCCAGGCGAGCACCCAAGCTCCACGCCGCCGGACGCTCAGAGGGAGCAGAACACGCGGCGCAGGAGGTGAGCTGGGGGCATTATCCATGAGCTGCTGGGGCATATCCATGAGCTGCTGGGGCAATATCCATGAGCTGGGGCAATATCCATGAGCTGGGGGCAGTATCCATGAGCTGGGGGCAGTATCCATGAGCTGGGGCATTATCCATGAGCTGGGGCATTATCCATGAGCTGGGGCATATCCATGAGCTGGGGCAGTATCCATGAGCTGGGGCAGTATATCCATGTGCTGGGGCAGTATATCCATGTGCTGGGGCAGTATATCCATGTGCTGGGGCAGTATATCCATGAGCTGGGGCATTATCTATGTGCTGGGGCAGTATATCCATGTGCTGGGGCAGTATATCCATGTGCTGGGGCAGTATATCCATGAGCTGGGGCAGTATATCCATGACCTGGGGCAGTATATCCATGACCTGGGGCAGTATATCCATGTGCTGGGGCAATATCCATGTGCTGGGGCAGTATATCCATGTGCTGGGGCAGTATATCCATGTGCTGGGGCAATATCCATGAGCTGGGGCAGTATATCCATGTGCTGGGGCAGTATCCATGTGCTGGGGCAGTATCCATGAGCTGGGGCAGTATATCCATGAGCTGGGGCAGTATATCCATGAGCTGGGGCAGTATCCATGTGCTGGGGAAATATCAATGAGAGGAGCTGGGGCAGTATATCCATGAGAGGAGCTGGGGCAATATCCATGAGAGGAGCTGGGGCAGTATATCCATGAGAGGAGCTGGGGCAGTATATCCATGGAAGCTGGGGCAATATCCATGAGAGGAGCTTGGGCAATATCCATGGAAGCTGCTGGGGCATATCCATGAGAGCTGCTGGGGTATAAGTGAGGTGGCAGTAGTGAGGTGGCAGTATCCATGTGTGCTGGGGGCATATCCATGAGAGCTGGGGCAATATCCATGTGTGAGCTGGTCTGGGGGCAATATATCCATGTGTGAGCTGGTCTGGGGCAATATATCCATATGTGAGCTGGGGCAATATATATCCATGGGTGAGCTGCTGGGGGCAATAAATAATTGTGAACTGGGGCAATATATCCATATGTGAGCTGGGGGCAATATATATCCATGGGTGAGCTGCTGGGGGCAATATATATCCATGTGTGCTTTCACTGCCTTCGAACATCCACCGTACTTGCCGGTAGTTGGAAAAAATTTGTGTGAGCATATGAGAGAGCTCCACAGCAATAAACCTCACAGTAATGTGCGCCTTGTGTATGAGCATTCAGTGTTATTTGGGAGTACTGATTTAGGAGTAAGAGTAGTTAAAAAAAAATCCGTAAAACTCAGGGGGGGGGTGACACCATAAGTTACCGCACCGGGTGACACCAACCCTAGTGACGCCACTGGCTACGCAAGCTGAGTAGGAATGCAAATTGTGTTACAAAGCTTCAGGGACTTCTGGGTTCGGGAGTCCCTGACCTAAAGAGGTGGAACTGCATGTGGCGAGTGAGAAAAGGTGAGTAAAAAAACTAAAAAGAGTGAAAAAAAAGGTTTATTTTTTAGGCCTTAAATAATTGGGCAGAGGCTGTCCATTGAAAATGCACCTCATTTGTCCTTTCTCCATAATATTGACTTGGTGAATAATAACTATAAATTCAAATAAACTATAAAATGGTAATATTTTTATATAAAAAATGAATATATTTCAAATGTTTACTATGAAAACCTCCCAAATCTCACAATAATGTATATAGTAGAAAGCGTTTAGTATGAATAAATGCCATAAATGTCATAATTGTGTGATATTTTGATTACAACAATTTTCAAAAACTTGTTTAGAATGTTTGTCGTTTATTTTTCGCAATGTGTTATCTATCTAAATGTCCCTATTGTAATCATATTGAAAACTGTTTGTCAAAGCTTCATTTATTAATCAATGTTTCATCAGAGTCCCTGTCCCAGCTTCTAACTATGAGATGGATGACCTTAATATAAAACACCTAACTGATGTGGATATTAAGTTTGTTGCTATATAGATAAGATATACAAGAAAAAATACGATTTTATAAATGGTATACAGTGCTTAATTCTCAAAACTGCTGGGATGTGCATAAAAAGAAGTGTTCTGTGAACAAAGCTCTGGTTTGTTATTAAATCACAAATCATGTGAATTGTCATGTCATGACTTCTACAAAATTTGTCAACAATTGTACAGATAGATACACAATGATTAAGTGTGTATAATGTAAAAACAGTGCTATCAGGGGTTTCTAGAGTCCATAAACAACAAGACTACTTGAGAAGTTTATGAATGTCTCTTGAACTCCAAGAGAACATAATTTAAAGTTAAAAAATCTATGGGGAGGAATGTGATAAGGTTTTTTTTAATATTATTAATCAACAGCACCTGGAGTACAAAGACACTCTTCTTTAATTTCAGCAGTAGAACACTATTTATACAAATGTATGCACTTGCTGACTTTACTTTCCATGCTGCACATGGGAACTAGCGATCATTCTAACTGGGTTTCTTTCCTTAACGACATGTTAGAAGTGGAACTGCTACGGAGAATAAAACACGTTAGCCTCTATTCTAGCTCATCTATTATTATGAAGTCAGGCTGACATATTGGACCCTATTCCAACCAAGCCATTAAGCTAATGTCTCTTGCCGATATACATTATGGCTCAAGTCATTAACGTAACGGCCCAAGAGGCTGTCACAACTGAACCACTTAGCATGCAGCTTGGAAACAGCTGCAGCTTACTATAAATTAAATTAACATGTCCTATACTTTGTAAAGGTGCCATTAATTTGTGACTAGTTGATGAAGAATGAGCTATTCCAATCTTGCAAGTTTTTAAAGCTATTATTCAGAAATTAATATCAGCTCTTAAACCCTGGTGTTAAGTGATTCTGTCATGACATCTCCTCCTCCCAGGGAGGAGACTTCATCAGTTGGTCCAAGATGGGGATGGAGCAATGTGAAGGGTAAGCATGGCAGACAATGTGTGGGGTCATTGTCCAAAAACTGCATCAACATTCAACAAGGGCCACTATTCCATAGTTGGTGCTAATGTAGAATGTTAGTGTTATTGCTTCGATAAGTAAGTTTAGTGTGTGCCATCGATATTCCAATCCTGTAAAATTAGTTAGCGCATCACACCTTGAGCAAGCTTACTGTACTTTGCACATCCTATACTTAACAATAGGGAGCGCAGTCAATTTGTAGCATCTCAATAACTTAGGTATTACAAAGTGCTGGCGCAAGTTAACAATGGGGCTAAGCTAGCCGATGTCAGTCAGGGTGCCTTTTTTCCAAGATGCTCCACCGCTTCCTCCTAGCTATGCGGGGCAAAGGCCACCAATACATCGGGTACCATACCACCCCTGGGAGATGGCGTCCCTGTTTTACAAACAGATTAGGAGGCAGACGCTGAATCTAGCAGGTGTTAGAAAGGGCACAGAGAATCCCAGGGGCACCTTGTGTCCAAAGGACACGGCCCACTTTGGAGGATATCTCTGACGAGTTACATGCTGAGCCATGAGCACATCTCCGGGCTCTAGTAAGAGCTGCAGAACCATCTGCAGTCCAGGTCTGGCTCATGCCTATCTGTGCCAAGAATAGCCAAGTTGCTCTGCAGCCTTAGGTTCCTGGCCATTGGGACGTTCCAGTATCCCCTGTCTGAGCTAGCCGATGTCAGTCAGGGCACCTTTATTCCAAGATGCTCCACCGCTTCCTCCTAGCTATGCAGGGCAAATGCCACCAATACATTGGGTACCCTACCACCCCTGGGAGATGGCGTCCAAACAGATTACGAGGCAGACGCTGAATACAGCAGTCTGCCCCGTAACAGCCGCTAACCCTCCAGCAAACTCAGGGCAGTGCTAAGGCACCATCATGAGTATCCCCCCGGGAGTCCATAGGACTCCATTGAGGGTCAAGCTGCCGGGTCAGCTGCCCTGCAGGATCTGACTCTCGCGAGATCCTGAAGGTCCCCGTAGTGATTCGCAGGGAGACTGCATCCGGTGGTGACCAGAAGCAGCAGATCGGGCCACCTTTCTCGCTGCGGAATGAGAGGTTAGCTTTTGATTTTTGGGGGCTTTTCAGCTGCTGCTAACTGATTCTGCAGAAACACAATCAGTTAGCTACAGCTCTAAGCTATAGGTAACTTTCCAGTTAGTCGCAGCGATTCATAATTAGCATTAGGACTTTGTGATCCTAACGCTAATTACTGATTCGCTTTTACACTAATAACACTTTGCGCTCCCCATGTTAAGCATAGGGAGCGCGAAGTACAGAAAGCTTGTGCTTATAAGCGATGCTACTGATGTGCTAACTGATTTTTTTAACCCGTTAGCGATTGGGAGGTAATATGGATGTAACACTATTACCTCTTTGAACCGAGCGCTAACACTCACTTTTGTGAACGCTAGCGGTAAGGAGGTGATAGGGCCCTTAACATTCCTACACTTGTAAAATTGTAAATGTAAATTGTTCCATCAAGAATGTTTAAATAACATTAAGAATAATGCAGTTTGGTTTTAATGCAAATCTCTAGCAATTAGTCTAAGAAAGACTGAATTTTTTCTTCATTGCAAAATTCACTTAATATTTATAAATGAAAAGCTATGCAGCATAGTTAATCATGCAAAACACAAATTTAGGATCATTTGGACTACACGGTCAAAAAGGCATTTTGCAAGGTCAGTGTAATGTACCATATACCAATTGCGGGATATTGCTTTGTACTATAGTAGCTTGATTCAATTAACTGTAATCTATGATGCTAAATAGTGTCTGTAAAATATTCTAGAAATTTCATCTCCAAGGATTTTACAAAGTCTTATGAAATGCCAAATCAAGCAGTTTTATATGTATGTAACTCAAACGCATATTTAGAATGCTACACAATCAAATGATAACTGTGTTCAGCATCCATTCGACTCTATAGGAGTAAGCTGTTAACGGCTCTCCCTGCTATTCCAAGCCAAGACACAACTTTTGTGGCAGATCACTTTACATATATGTTTTTTACACTTAAGGGGTTATTCAGAGAGCACAAAAATGTCACTGATATTTCGGTGCTCTCTCGTTTCCCGCACTTCGAGGAATCAAATTCCCCGACCCTACGTAGAATTCAGCATTCACCACAGGGTCCCCGAAGTGCAGGGAACGGATCCGAAAATCTGCAGAAAAGACTTTAAATCATTAAAAACCACACCAATAAGCTGCCGATACGATTTGAAAAGTCTGATCAAACCAAAACGCCGCAAAAACCCCCGCAGAAGGTACTAGATGATCCAATGGTGAAACGCATTTCAGACTATTATCTCCAGGAAGGGTTACCTCTTTCCTCACATTTTACTATTGTTTTTACTTATTTAATTAAATTTATTTATTTACTGGTTTTATTTGTTCGTTTCTATTTGGAATTGTGTAAATAAATGAGTTTATGTTCACCTATCTTCCTATGGGCCTTTTTCCATAGAAACGGAGGTGAAAGAGGGGAGGATGCCACCCGTAGATGGGCGTCAAGGCAAAATTGTTTGTACCCATACATATAAGGTTAAAAAAAGAGGGAGAGTGACCAATTATTGCATCCTTAACATTTTATCTATGCAAGTCCAGACATGCCATCCTATATATCTCTTTTTCTCTCCTTCTGCTTCAAAATTCATTGCAGGATGAGGGGTGCCACCTATATCGGCAAACTGCTATCAACACAGAGCCAGTTTAAGGAAAGAGGCACAGAACCAACAATTTTGTAAAATATAAGTATTGTGTATTCGCTTTATTATGTGGATGGTATCACGCAAATAGCATGTTATATTTATCATGCTCTGTTATGCACAGTGTGTTTCCTGAGGCATTGTATTCACTTTGGTACCCAGTAACTTATTCACCTCCACCGCTGCAAGTAGTGAAGTACAGAAAACCATTACCTTATATTTGCATAGTATGTGAACCTGTATCTGCATGGCAAAATACAACTGACTATTCTTTCATTTTCATCCTGCCAACTATTTTATAAATATTCTAAAGAATGTTTTTTCTGTACAGCTTAAAAATAAATAAATAAAATACACCAAAGCCCCGAATAAGTTCAGCTGTTGTAAACTCATTTTTAAAACATGCATATCTGTGCTCTAGAATGTCTCACCAGCAAATACATTTCATGTATTTTTACGCTTTGTAATCAGTTAAACTTGTCGGGCTTTCTTACTTTAGTTTCTTATCTGTATCTTATGATAAATTGCACTATAAATCTATGTCACCAGGCATTTAGCAGACATTAGTATCTCTTTAGGTGTATTTGTGAAAGAAATATATTTTCATTAAAAGTTCAGAAAATAAAAAAATTATAAAAATGCAAATTAGCAAAGATTAAGTTGTAGATTTAACTAAATTTATTTTTGATGTTAAATGCCAAAACAATAATGCTGACAATCATTAAAAACAAATATGTGTTTACAGCTCACTGAAATCAATTGCTAATTAACTTCACCAGAGAGAAATGGATTTCTCTTTAGTGCCATGTTTACTCAAATCCTTTCTCTGACTTTCAGATGTCGAATGTGTGCCATCATCGTCGTCCTTCTGCCTATCCTTTGTAACTTCCACTCTTTACATCAACATTTAAGTGCTTTGGTGATGACTAATTCATCCTAATAATGTGTACTGATCACAGTGAACATTGAATCAGCCGAAAAAAACAATCATTTTATTTTATGTCTAGTAGGAATAGTATTGGCGATAACTGAACCATGACTGTATAATATAATTTTAGGATATAGCCTATTTCCTGTGATAAATGTATCAATTGTGTTCATTACCTCTCAGCTGACTTCATTAAAACATTTGAAGATGAAAACAGACTAGAATCCTTTACACTTGTGATGCCATTGGTAAAATTTAATCCCAATGCACCACCACCAAAAAATATTAAAACAATTTTTTATTATGTGAATCAAATTTTTTTTTTTTTTTAGATATACAGTATACCATTGAGCAAATGTTTTAGGGTCATGTGAAAAACCGTTACAAGAATGCCTTCAAAAATAGAAATGTTAATATCTTTTTTTTAATTAATTTACTAAATGCAAAGTGAATGAAATTAAGAAAGCTCTAAATCAAATTAGCATTTAGTTTGACCACACTGTCTACAAAACAGCATCAGTTCTTCTAGGCACAACTACATGCAAAGTCTCCACCCTGTGTACCCCTAAACATGCCAGTTGTGCCCTCAAACACACTTAAGGCATTACTATTATGCCACTCATTTGTAATGTGTGAATGGAAGGTGTGCCCCACAAACAAATCTTGGATCCACCTGGAAGAAAGCTACACCGCTTTTCCCTTCCCGATCATTCGCCACAAGTAGGGTTATTCAGAGATTTGAAAATTCAAAGTACGTTCGGTGACTTTTCGTTCCCGCACTTCAGGGCGATTCGGCGATCCTAGTTTGCCGACCCTGCGGTGTATTCAGCAAGCACTGCAGGGCCCCCGTAGTGCAGGGAATACTCGCCGCAAACCCGCAGAACAATCGCCGAACACTCACCGAAAACCTGCAGAAACTGCCGCAAAAACCAAGCCGAACACAGCAGAACAATCCGAGCAGCCGGCGATCACATCGCAGAGCAGCTGCCGGTGAAAGTCGACTAGCAGACGAAGGTGGTGAAAAAAAAAAGTTTGCTTGAAAGTTTGAAATTTGCTGTTTGCAAAAAACTACTGAATGAAAATGCCTGAAATTTACATATAAGATCCTGAGAATGATAATAAAAAGGTCTGTTACAGAAAAATGAAAAAAAAAAAACGATTAAAAAATAAATAAATAATTGTTTGACAAAAAAATCTCCAAAAATGCCTAAAAGATCAAAAAATCTATAGATAAAGAGACTTTTTATTGCATAATAAAATAGCAAACGGTTTATTAGATAACATTGAAGCCTATGGGATTCTCCGGAATAAACCTGTCGAATGAAACCACCGAACAGAAGGGCACTTTGGCAACTTTTCACTGCTGTTCGGTATTCTCTGAATAGACGAAGCATTGCTTCTCTATGGGGATTTCTATGGGGATTTCAGTGCCCTTGAACAGGCACCGTATGTGCAGGCAATTCGCCAACATTTGACGAACTGCCTGCTCTCAGAATAGCCGATTGGCCAGGAAATGTAACAGTACACTGAATTTCAGTGTCCTGTTACATTTCGGGGCCAGATCGTATCTCTTTGAATAACCCTGAAGGTCTTACCGAGCCACATGCTCTGAGGCATGTTGGGGATAACCCCCTCACTGATACACCACATAAGAGTGGCACCACACCAAACTCCCCTACTACCACTTCATTTGTTACTGTCTTACTCTAGGGTTCTCCAACCTTCTGACACCGCAGGTCCACATCCCCAACCCAGACTGTGCTACTTCATTGAAGATGAATCAGAGGTTGCAAATGACAATTTGATTCTATTGCAATCACTATAATTCCTTATCAAGTTCTACCTACACCACCTCATTCACTGCATGCTTTCCATGGCCCCCATTATCCTCTTAATCCAGACCCCTCACAGCATATGACTCTATAAATTCAATAGGGGGACTCTATCTGCACATAGCCTCCCTTATTTTGTATGGTTTACTCCAATCTCAATCCCCTGCCACCCCCTTCTTTTGTATAAAATGCAAACACGACCTCCAACTAGGGATGAGCCAAACATGTCCAAATGTTCAAATCCGAATCCGAACCCGAACTCAATACAAGTCAATGGGGCTGAAAATTCGGTTTTTAGAGTTCCCTCCAAGAGGTCATATATGCTAGATATTTGCCATAAAAGGTGTATGGGGGTCCGGGTAGTGCCCTGGGGGACAGGAAACAAGGACAAAAAGTTTTAAAAAAAACGTTTTTAAAGGGACAGAGAGTTTTCCATAAAATAAGGGTTAAAAATAAAAACAAAAAATTCCTTCAAATATCGTGCCTAGGAGGTCCCCATAACCTGCCCGTGAAGTGGCGGATTTCTAGGATGTATAGAAACACCTGAAAACAAAAAAATGACATTTCAAATGACGGTAAATGCTTTTCCTTTAATCTATCCATAAACAACTGCTTGGGGCGGCAGTCTGTATGAAAAGATGAGACATTTTCGGACATGTAGAAAAAGTTTAGTCATTTTTTGGCTAAATTATTGTGAAACTTATGCAGGCTTTGGATGAAAGTAACAATAGGTGCTTTAGAATTGGGCCTTTAGCGTCGGCAACCGTGCTGTCACACAGTAACCCTTCTGAGGATATGAATCTGATACAGGCGTCAGTGGCAGTGCACCCAAATATTGTGCGTTTGGTGCCAGGCCTGCAAGTACTATCATACAGTATCCCCTCTGTAGTATTGTGGAAGAATGCAGGGGTGGACCTTGCGGTCCTATATTAGAAAGATATGAATCTGGTAAAGGCGTCAGTGCACCCAGATAGTGTGCTTTTGGTGCCAGACTGCCAGGCCAGCAAGTACTATCATACAGTAACCCCTCTGTAGTATTGTGGAAGAATGCAGGGGTGGACCATGTGGTCCTATATTAAAAATATATGAATCTGGTAAAGGAGTCAGTGCACCCAGATATTGTGCTTTTGGTGCCAGACTGCCAGCAAGTACTATTATCATACAGTAACCCCTCTGTAGTATTGTGGAAGAGTGCAGGGTTGGACCCTGCTGTTCAAAAAATTAAAATGATATAAATCTGGCACAGGCGTCAGTGCAGCCAAATACTGTGCCTTTCATGGCAGCAAGTGCATTCACACCGTAACCCTTTTGTGGTATTGTGGAAGAGTGCAGTGTTGGACCCTGCTGTTCAAAAAATTAAAATGATTTAAATCTGGCACAGGCGTCAGTGCAGCCAAATATTGTGCCTTTCATGGCAGCAAGTGCATTCACACCGTAACCTTTTTGTGGTATTGTGGAAGAGTTCAGTGCTGGAGGTTTTGTGCATGCAGAAGACATCCCCGATCTATTCCGTTACGTCATCATCAGGGGATTGATAACTGCTGATCCAGGACTGATTCATTTTTATAAATGTCAGCCGGTCTACTGAGTTGGTGGACAGATGCACTCTTTTGTCTGTGACAAAACCTCCAGCGGCACTGAACGTCCTTTCAGAAAGCACACTGGATGAAGGGCAACCTAGTAGCTGCATAGCATATTGGCTAAATTCTGGCCAGTGATCCAATCTCAACACCCAGTAAGCCAGTGGATAATCTGCTGGAAAGGTATCCAGGTCTGCCCTTGCCCCTAGGTAGTCCTGCACCATATGGTGAAGACGCTGGCAATGGGTGCCTACATTTGACATCCCTGGGCGTCGTGGACAAAAAACTTATAAAATGTATCAGTCAAGCGGCCCTGGCCTTCACCACTATTCCTCTGATCATCCGCAGCCTCAGAAGCACCTGTGTCATCACTTGGTATCCTACCAGTGCCTGGAAAGGTGTTACACAAGTGTCGCTTTAGAGCGTCCTCAAGTTTTTTCATCCTGTGCTACCTCTGTGCGGGCAGGATGAGCTCTGCAACTTTACCCTTGTATCGTGGATCAAGAAGGGTTGCCAACCAGTAATGATCCCTCTCCTTGATAGCACGAATCCTGGGGTCCTTTAGCAGGCTTTGCATCATAAGGGAACCCATGCAGCATAGGTTGGAGGTGGCATTAGCTTCCGAGTCCTCCTGGTCAAGGAGGATGACCGTATCGTGCACTTCCTCCTCCCAGCCACGCACTAGCCCTTGTGTTTCTGGGCACACAAAACCCTCCCTTGAGGAATCCCTGCCTTCAATGCCCCCACTACTTAAATATTCCTCCTCCTCATCCTCCTCCTGTCTGATCTGAGTAGGACCCGCTGGAATGCTCTCTGCGGAAAGACTGGGGCCTTCAGAGCTAGGGAAGGCCTCCTCTTCCTCCCACTGCTCTGTTTCTAGAGCCACATCTATAATTCCCCGCAGAGTGTGATCCAGTAGGAACACTAAAGGAATTGTGTCACTGATGCATGCACTGTCCCTGCTCACCATCCTCGTTGCCTCCTCAAATGGTGACAGTACAGTGCATGCATCCTTGATCATCAGCCACTGCGGGGGGGGGGGAACCAAGTTGACCTGAACCTGTCCTTGTGCCATACTCACACAGGTACTCGTTGATGGCCCTCTGCTGCTTGTGCAGACGCTGCAGCATTGCTAATTTCGAGTTCCACCTGGTGGGCATGTCACAGATCAGACGGTTTGTGGGAAGGTGGAATTCTCTTTGAATTTCTGCCAGGCGAATGCTTGCTGGGAATGACCGTCTGAAGTGGCTGCAGACTTTTCTGGCCTGGCTGAGAAGCTCTGGCAGCCCTGGGTGCTTGGTTAGGAAACGCTGTACCACTAGATTTAGGACGTGTGCTAGGCATGGTACATGCGTCAATTTACCCTTGCGTAGGGCGGAGAGAAGGTTACTGCCATTATCGCAGACGATCAATCCCAGCTGAAGCTGGCGTGGTGTTAACCATCTCTGCACCTGCCCCTGCAGAGCTGACAGAATTTTTGGCCCGGTGTGGCTCCTGTCCCCTAAACAAACCAGCTCAAGCACAGTATGGCATCTTTTTGCTTGAGCCATTGCGTAGCCCCTGCCACGCGTCGGTTTAACTGCCACTTCGCCAGAGACAGAGAAGGAGGAGGAGGAGGAGGAAGAGGTGGTGGAGCAGACAGACCTCATACAAGCAGCTTTCTGGAGGTGTGGTGGATGAACAAGCTCCAGCACAGAGCACCGCCTTGGATCCCTCCCAGCTGCAATCAGAGTTACCCAGTGTGCCGTGAAGGAAATGTAACGACCCTGTCCATGCTTGCTGGACCACGTGTCTAAAGTCACATGCACCTTGTTGCTGACTGCCTTTCCCAATGACTGGATAACAT
Source organism: Leptobrachium leishanense (assembly GCA_009667805.1). NCBI lineage: Eukaryota > Metazoa > Chordata > Amphibia > Anura > Megophryidae > Leptobrachium > Leptobrachium leishanense. Next base: position 332,377,730 of record CM019064.1, on the reverse strand, counting down.
TGTCTTCCACGTGCTGGTATAGTGCTGGAATGACCTTGCGTGAAAAGTAATGGCGATTTGGAACATGCCACTGTGGTACAGCACATTCAGCAAATTCACGGAAGGGAGCAGAGTCCACCAGCTGGAAAGGCAGCAGCTGCAATGCGAGTAATTTTGCTAAGCTGGCATTTAGATGCTGTGCTTGGGGATGGTTGGGACTATATTTTTTCTTATGCTGCAGCAGCTGCGGCAACGTAATCTGACTGCGTAAATCTTCAGATGATGGGATGATGTCACATTGTGAGGAAGGACCTGGTACATCCATTACTGTAGCATCATCCCTGTCAGTGGAGGTTGTAGCAGGCAATGACATGGCAGGACATACAGTGGGGTAGAGACAGATGAGGAGGAGGAGGACCTACGCAAAGTTTTGCGCCAACGGGATGTATGGCAGGTGTTCATATGTCGCCTCAAGCACGTGGTACCCAAGTGTCCGGTGTCTTTCTCACGCTTCAGCCTCATCTGACATAGATTACAAATAGCAACGGTGGGGTCTGCTGCACATTTCTTAAAGAACTCCCAGCAGACAGCAGAGTTCCTGCGTGTGTGCTTTGAGACAACAGCGCTCAGCACCGGAGCAGCTCTGACATCTGATGCCTTGGACTGGCTAGTGCTACAGTTGGTCATAGAGGATGTTGTGCCTCGTGTTTGCTGTTCCTCCTCCTCCCCCTCCTCCTTCTCACTTGATTCCTCTGTTCGATCTGGCACCCAGGTGGAGTCAGTGACCTCATCATCAATGTCATCTTCACCCCCTATCTCCTCGTCACTGGAGCCAACTTGGCAGTAGGCTGCAGCTGCTGGGGCAATATGAGTGCCAGTTATTTGTGTGTCATCACTGGCACCCCCTTCCTCTAGGTTGATTATACTCCCATCCTCAACCTCAGAGATTGAATCAGAGCACTGTACTTGCTGCGCATCCTCAAGCAGCATGTCACTGTCATTGTAGTCAAACAATTCAGCTGACTCCTCCGAGTGTGATAGTGAGGCTACGGCAGGAGTAGCTGTAGACATGGAGGCTGCATTAGATGTTTTGGCAGCTGAGGTGGACTGTAAAGCACTACAAGCCTGGCTGGCAGAGGACTCGGAGGATGAGGATGGCCTGGTTAGCCAATCCACCAAATCCTCTGTATGTTGCTGCTGCTTAAGAAGACGGCCAGCACCAGTTAGAAAGGACAAGCGTGTCCCTGCAGAGGATGCACCACGTCCACCACGACCAAAGGCACAGCCTCCCGACACAGGGGCTGTTTGCCCTCTTATCTGTGTCTGGGAGCGTCTGCCTGTCCTTTTTGTTCTTTCAGACATAGTGAGTGATATATAGATTAAATATATACAGAACTCTGATTCAACTCTGGTATAAAGATTAAAGATTTACAGAACTCTGGTATAACTCAGTGAGACACCCTGATAGCTGGCAGCCAGTGACAAGACACAGATTGCAATTCCCTCCTATAAATCAGTGAGACTCCCCTGATGGGTGGCAGTGAGAAGACACAAATTACAATTTGCATAAATCTGCTAGAAGTATGTGGGACCCCCTGATGGGTGGCAGTGAGAAGCGACAGATTACAAGTTTCAGAGACCTCCTATAAATCAGTGTGACCCCTTGATGGGTGGCAGTGAGAAGCCACAGATTACAAATATCAGAAACCTCCTATAAATCAGTGTGACCCCTTGATGGGTGGCAGTGAGAAGCCACAGATTACAAATCTCAGAAACCTCCTATAAATCAGTGTGACCCCCTGATGGGTGGCAGTGAGAACACACAAATTACAATTCGCATAAATCTGCTAGAAGTATGTATGACCCCCTGATGGGTGGCAGTGAGAAGCCACAGATTACAAGTCTATGAAACCTCCTATAAATCAGTGAGACCCCCTGATGGGTGGCAGCCAGTGAGAACACACGGATTTTAACAATTCCCAAATATTTTGTAGAAACCCCCAAAATACTTGCTGCCAGTGACAAGAGACAGATCACCTCAATTCCCAGATATTTAGTAAAAATGAGTGACTCCCAAAATACTGCATGGCACTGGCTGTGTGACAAGACACAGATCACCTCAATTCCCAAATGTTTTGTAGAAATTTGTGAGACCCCCAAAATACTTGCTGGCAGTGACAAGACACAGAAGATCACCTCAATTCCCAAATGTTTTGTAGAAATTTGTGAGACCCCCAAAATACTTGCTGGCAGTGACAAGACACAGATCACCTCAATTCCCAAATGTTTTGTGGAAATTTGTGAGACCCCCAAAATACTTGCTGGCAGTGACAAGACACAGATCACCTCAATTCCTAAATGTTTTGTAGAAATTTGTGAGACCCCCAAAATACTTGCTGGCAGTGACAAGACACAGATCACCTCAATTCTCAAATGTTTTGTAGAAATTTGAGAGACCCCAAAATACTTGCTGGCAGCCAGTGACAAGACACAGATCACCTCAATTCCCAAATGTTTTGTAGAAATTTGTGAGACCCCCAAAATACTTGCTGGCAGTGACAAGACACAGATCACCTCAATTCCCAAATGTTTTGTGGAAATTTGTGAGACCCCCAAAATACTTGCTAGCAGTAACAAGACACAGATCACCTCAATTCCCAAATGTTTTGTGGAAATTTGTGAGACCCCCAAAATACTTGCTGGCAGTGACAAGACACAGAAGATCACCTCAATTCCCAAATGTTTTGTAGAAATTTGTGAGACCCCCAAAATACTTTCTGGCACCAGTGACAAGACACAGATCACCTCAATTCCCAAATGTTTAGTGGAAATTTGTGAGACCCCCAAAATACTTGCTGGCACCAGTGACAAGACACAGATCACCTCAATTCCCAAATGTTTTGTAGAATTTTGTGAGACCCTCAAAATACTTGCTGGCAGCCAGTGACAAGACACAGATCACCTCAATTCCCAAATGTTTTGTGGAAATTTGTGAGACCCTCAAAATACTTGCTGGCAGCCAGTGACAAGACACAGATCACCTCAATTCCCAAATGTTTTGTAGAAATTTGTGAGACCCCCAAAATACTTGCTGGCAGTGACAAGACAGAAGATCACCTCAATTCCAAATGTTTTGTAGAAATTTGTGAGACCCCCAAAATACTTGCTGGCAGTGACAAGACACAGATCACCTCAATTCCCAAATGTTTTGTAGAAATTTGTGAGACCCCCAAAATACTTGCTGGCAGCCAGTGACAAGACACAGATCACCTCAATTCCCAAATGTTTTGTAGAAATTGTGAGACCCCCAAAATACTTGCTGCAGTGACAAGACACAGAAGATCACCTCAATTCCCAAATGTTTTGTAGAAATGTGTGAGACCCCCAAAATACTTGCTGGCAGTGACAAGACACAGAAGATCACCTCAATTCCCAAATGTTTTGTAGAAATTTGTGAGACCCCCAAAATACTTGCTGGCAGTGACAAGACACAGATCACCTCAATTCCCAAATGTTTTGTAGAAATTCGTGAGACCCCCAAAATACTTGCTGGCAGTGACAAGACACAGATCACCTCAATTCCCAAATGTTTTGTAGAAATTCGTGAGACCCCCAAAATACTTGCTTTGCTGGAAGTGACAAGACACAGAAGATCACCTCAATTCCCAAATGTTTTGTAGAAATTTGTGAGACCCCCAAAATACTTGCTGGCAGTGACAAGACACAGATCACCTCAATTCCCAAATGTTTTGTAGAAATTTGTGAGACCCCCAAAATACTTGCTGGCAGCCAGTGACAAGACACAGATCACCTCAATTCCCAAATGTTTTGTAGAAATTTGTGAGACCCCCAAAATACATGCTGGCAGCCAGTGACAAGACACAGATCACCTCAATTCCCAAATGTTTTGTGGAAATTTGTGAGACCCCCAAAATACTTGCTGGCACCAGTGACAAGACACAGATCACCTCAATTCCCAAATGTTTTGTAGAAATGAGACCCCCCAGACCCCCCAGTAGCATGGCAGACCGGCAGTAAGAACACACAACAACAATCTCCTATGAAATCTCCTCTCAAATGCGTGGTGAAGCCGTGCGTGGAAACCTTATATAGTGTGCTGCGGGACTTAGCTCTGTGAGCCCATGATTGGGCAAAATTTGCCCAATCAGGACTCTGAGCCGTGATTGGCATACTGTTGAACCTGTCTTGCACCAGACCTGTGGTCAGGTGCAAGGAAGTAGCCAATTACGAACTTCAGGCCAGTGGGAAAATGCATTGTGGTCCATTGTGATGCATTGTGGTCGAACATGCGCCGAACACCCGGAAATGTTCGGAGTTCGCGAGCAGACCGAACAGGCTAAGTTTGGTTCGAACTCTGAACCGTCCAAACCGAACAGCTCATCCCTACCTCCAACTTCATTCTGAGGACAATCAGTGGGGGAACATTTGCACCTTGGTACATGGTTTCTCTACAGCAAATACAGCACCGTTAGTTGCCTGGCTCCAAGAGAATAAACACATTGGAGACGCATGAGGAACTTATTGATATGTCATTAGGCAAGGCTGAGAAACATCTCCACAGGTTTTACTGGCACACTACAGTCCTCCTGGTTCTCAGTGGCACCCCTCCTGCCCTAGAATTCTTGGTCTTTGGAGTGGACATAACCTATTCCCAGCTTCTCCTTCCACTTTCACTTACTTGTACCTTTCTGATTCCTACCATGCTAGTTTATTGGTAATGCTCTTCAATGTAAAATTAATTTGCCGTGCCACCACTGACCTTAACACTACACAGCACCCCTTAATACCACACTCTTCCACTCCTGCATATATACAACGATGTATGGTATTTTGTGTCCATATTCTCTTCATCGTGTGATTGTTCTTTACCTGTACCTTATCCTATCCCGTAAACAGATGCTAATGATTGCAAATTCAATATGTACTGTAGGTGAAAATGCAAAAATCAACTCAATCAGAAACAGTTGTGTACGACGAACAAAACTGGATGTGGAACATCCAAACTCTACTACCAGGATGGGGTTACTAAAGATTGTTTTATGTCAAAAGTCACGAACAATAGCCATTCTGAGTATAACAACAAGACACAAAGGGCTTGATGCCAACATAGCAGGTATCAGGAAGCCAGCAAGGGACAAAACCGTCACGAGATGATTTACTTTACTAGCTGCCTGTTAATGAGCTTATTATAAACAATCCAGTGTATTCAGATCAGAAGAATTTAGAACCACATGCAGATATCAATAAAATAAGATTTTCACACAAACATAATTTAATAAAATCTTCATTACCAATAAATACAATAGAAAGGTAAATATTAAGATATCAAAATATAAGAGAAAAATACAAAATTTCTGCTGCATACACAATAAGCATAAACTTGTAAAATATATATATATGTATATATATCTATATCTATATTTCAAACTACAGACATTACCTCAACACATGTAGCAAACTAGTACGAGTAGCAGAATACCATTAGTGATGAAAGTAATCTGCAGATCATGTGCTCTTTTCCTGATTTGAAGTTTGAGATCATAAAATCACTTTACACCTGAGGTCAAATCGCCACTGACCTGTCCGTTGTGTTATGGTCATGATGTTGGATGGCAGGTGAAAACCCAATTGCAGGGGATACACAACACAGATAGGCATATTACAGAGAAACTCAGAGTGTTTACTGCATGTATGACACACAGTCTACCGGCTGGGTGGAGTAGTGGTAACATCACTGCTCTTTAACAGTGGAGACTCTTGTTCAAATCCCGACCAGAGCACCGCTATGAAAGAACATTGGGAACGATTTGCACAAAATACTTGTACTTCCCCTGTTCTGTTAATGGCGAGCTGCAGAAGGGAAAAGACTATGCAAGCGGGTTTTGGCTTCCTGAGTAAACAGGACTCCATGGAGCCCAGCGTGTCCCTGCATGAGCTCTGTGAGAGCTCGCTTGAACATGGACATGCAAGAGCCATGGTGAGCTTTCGGAACAATTTGTTCCCAGTCTTGCACAGCTCCTAGGCAAAGGAAATAAAGGATCCCACCACCCTCTGCACTGTGAGATCTCAGGTGAGTAAGCGATTTCTCAATCTCTTTCGATTTAATTGTTAATTAATTTTGCAAAAGAAAAATCATTTAACACCAGCTTTCGAAAGTCTTTTTTTCCCCATACTAGCTCAAAAAGAGAACAATAAGCTACATGGGAAATGCTCACTCTTTTCCTGCTAGGTGCAACATAATGGCTCCAATACACAGTAAAGGTGCTGTTAATTTCAGTGGTGACTGGTGACATTTTTAATTTGAGGATGCCAGACTGCATCCACATCCTGCATAAACTCCCAGTGGGAATATATACAGTATATACGCTGAGGAAATATATGTCCTGAGGAAAGCTTTGGATTGAAGTTGAAACGTTGACCCTTGATAGAGTAATAAAGGTTTATATTTTTTCTAGTACTGGAGTGCCGTTATGCTATTTTGTTTATCTATAGATATATATATTATTAATATTATTCTTTATTTATAAAGCACCAGCATATTCCGCAGTGCTGTACAATAGGCACAGTATAGACAGGGTTACAATACATTGAACAACATTTGACAAACAGTACAGGAGGAGATGAGGGCCCTATTCCCGTAGGAACTCACAATCTAGAAGGGTTGGGGTTGGAAACAGGAGGAGAGGACTGCAAGGTGAGAGTGATTGATGGTTGTATCAGTGAGTTGGGTGGTAGGCTTCCCTAAATAGGAACATTTTAGGGGAGCGTTTTAAGGAAGAGAAAATAGGGGAAAGTCTGACCGTACGAGGGAGAGCGTTCCAGAAATGGGGGCTGCGCGTGAGAAGTCCTACAGTCTATCATGGGAAGAGGTGGTGCAGGGAGACGCTAGGCGCAGGTCGCCGTTTGACCTTAGGGAGCGGGCTGGGGTGTATTTGGTGATTAGTGAGGACAGGTAGTGGGGAGCTGAGTTAGTGAGGGTTTTGTAGGTCAGGGTAAGGATTTTGAACTTAATTCTGCAGTGGATGGGGAGCCAGTGAAGGGACTCGCAGAGGGGAGCGGCAGAGACAGAGCGGCGGGTGAGGTGAATTAGCCTGGCGGAGGCGTTCAGGATGGATTGTAGGGGCAGAGACGGGAGAGAGGGAGGCCAGATAAGAGATTGTTGCAATAGTCAAGTCGGGAGATTACCAGGGAATGGATGAGTTGTTTTGTGGAGACAGCGGTAAGAAATGGTCGAATTCTGGAAAAATTACGCAATTGGTATCAGCAGGAGAAGGAAAGAGACTGGATGTGGGGGATGAAGGAAAGAGCAGAGTCAAGTGTAACTCCAAGACCGCGAACTTGGTTTGATGGGGATATGGTGATACCCTCCACCGTGATACAGAAGTCAGGAGGTGGGGAGGCATTAGAGGGAGGAATTAGTAGGAGCTTAGACTTAGACATGTTGATCTTTAGGTGGTGAGAGGCCATCCAGGAGGAGATGCCAGATAAGCAGTCGCTGACTTTGGAAAGGACAAGGGGAGAGAGATCAGGGGTAGAGAGGTAGAGGTCCTATGGATTCCAGGAGGTGATACTCACGACGGCGTGGAAGCGCTTCCTAAAAACTCACAGTGGTTAGCGCGGTGTTCTGGGTCGAGATGCTGAGACAGCGCCTGCCCCAGAATATCGCGGTGTAATGGGAATGCTACAGGGAAACCATTAGGAGCAGATTTTCCACATTAGCATCCCTAATTTAGCATTCACCTGGGAAAAGGGCCCTATGTATTTAGCAACCTTAACATGCAGGTAACATTTAGTATGTGATTTATTTCCAAATTTGCCTACAGCTAGTAAACAAATAAAGAGCTTAACATCCTGTCCAAATGTTATAATAAAAGCACTGCTACTAATGCTAATGATGGAATTTGGAGGAAAAAAAAATCATCAAATGCATTTTTAATAGTGTACACACTCCAAGTGTTGAGAACAATATATAATGCATAGATTGTAATTTGGCTGAGCTAACCTAAAGTAGAGATGCATATTTATTAAGTTCTATAAACTTAAAATTTTCAGGCTTATTTTGGAAAAAAACTGTATTATATGTACATTTGTTTTTAAAATACACCTGAAGATGGCAGAGTTGTATTACACATATATTCAGTTATTTTCAGTCACATTTCTTTCCTCACATTTATTAAAACATTAAGGTATTTTGCTTTGAAAAGGGAAATGTTCTTGTCATGACGTTGTTCTTTAAAACTGCTAGAGAAAAACATTTCTGCATGCCAACTATGGGCAATATTACAATCTTAATGCTAACGTTAGTGCTCAGCTATGTGAGCATTAACGCTAGGTTATCTGCCCGGGTGCTGGACAAAATCCCTACAGCCAGGTTCCCTAATGCCAACATCCCGACGGCCAACTTCCAGACAGAACAAGTGCCGGACATACCAAGTTCCCTACACGGCCAACTTCCAGACATCCATAATCCCAGCGGCTAACCCTAATACTAACACCCTAACCCTTAGGGAGTTAGGGTTAGGGCTAGGTTTAGGGGGGTTAGGGCTAAGTTTAGGGGGTTAGGGCTAGGTTTAGGGGGTTAGGGCTAGGTTTAGGGTGGTTAGGGCTAGGGCTAGGTTTAGGAGGTTAGGGTTAGGGCTCGGTTTAGGGGGTTAGGGAGTAGGGTTAGTGTTAGTGCTCTGGGATTTTGGATGTCTGGAAGATGGCCATCAGAGAGTTGTCTGTGTAGGGAGGTTGGCTGTGTAGGGAAGTTAGCCATATGGATTTTGACATTGGGGAACCTGGTTGTAGGGATTTCGACCCAAACCCTATATGCCCCTAGCGCAGGCCACCCATATTACAATCCGAATGCTAACAGGTGAAATTGGAGATTGCGCTCACATCCGCGAGCTTACTGCACTTTGAGCTCCCTATGCTTAACATGGGGAGCACAAAGCGTAATTAGCATTAGGATTACAAAGTCCTAACGCTAATTATGCACCGCTGCGGTTAACAGAAAAGTTTCCACATCTAGAAGCTGGTGATGACTCTGCTTTTTCAGAATCAGATAGCACCAGCTGGAAATCCCCCCAAAAATCAGATACTCACCTCTCATCCTGCAGCGAGAACGGTGGCCCGATCCGCCACATCTGGCCGCTGAGAGCAGAGTGAGACTGGGGAAAAAAAGTACCCAGTCTCCCTCTGCAAATCACTCCATGGACCTGCAGGATCTCCGAGAGTGAGATCCTGCAGGTCACGTGACCCGGCAGCACAAGCCTCCAAGGAGTCAAATGGACTCCAGGAGGGGATCCTTGTGGTGGTGTGTTAGCGCTGCCGTGAGTATCCAAGAGCTTAACGCTGTGTGACGGGGCAGGCTGTTGAAACAGCACCTTCCGCATGCTGAAATGTCGATGCTAAGGGAAACCTGCGCAGGTTTTCCACCATAGCATCCTCGTTTTGTGGGCACTATGCAAAAGTGCCCTATATGTTTGAATGAATACTGTACTGTCCTATCATTGACAATACACAGCAGGTATTCAATATTCTAAATGAACAGCACATGTTATATGTTCAAATTTATAGTTATCGAGAGGGTGGAGCCACTTATGCCAGGATTCCCCATCATGGTTGTGGGTTCAGCACATCCTCAGCATAGCCCTTCCAGATGTGATAGTGGTTGTGATGCTTACCCACCAGCGAGCTGTTGCCCAATGCTACTTCCAATCTTCCAATCTTTTCTTGATCACATGAATGGCGTCTGTGCAACATTGACTGCACCCTGCACAGTGCACCAGGCCTGGCTCTTCACTGACTGAATTTGTGAATTCACTGGTCTAGTTGCTTGGGGGGAGTGATAACTGACGCCTGTCAAGGGGGGCGGACTGACCCATCGGGCACTCGGGCACTGATGGGGTCCCAGTTTTGACACGGGCAGTGAGCCCTGGTATTTTCCCTCAGATCCGGTCACGGAACTATAATCATCAGTCAGTTTATTATCATTCATTGAATCTTATAGGTAAATTTCAGACATTTTCATTCTGTAGTTTCTTTGCAAAGAGTGTTTCACTTTTCAAACAATCAAGCAAACTGTTTTATTTATTTTTTCATTCCATTCGTCTGCAGTGTCGGCTTTTTCCGGCGGCTGCTCTGCGCTGTGATCGGCGGCTGCTCGGGTTGGCAAACTAGGATCGCCGAATCACCCCGAAGTGGGGAATGAAAAGTCACCGAACGTGCGGTGACTTTTCGATTCTCTTTGAATAACCCTGTACGTTTTAACTCTGCATTCCATATTTCACATATATGTAGGGCTAATATTTGACAAAATATGTGAAGGAGTTAACCTTCACTCATGGATGGTGCTTTCATCTGTCCTAAAGATATATTACGTTTTGCATGGAATTTATTAGTAGGTGTATAATAATTAATATATGGTTCTTCTCACACCACTTAATTATTTTAGACTATAATTTTATGTGTCCCTTGCCTAATTGTAATTATTGTTGAGGTGCAAGAAATAATTAATCTTATATAAGGTAATGAAAAGTAATCACATATCTGTCTACTAGTAAATTTGTTGACCTAGATTATTATATTCCCTGCCAGGGTGTTATCTACATTGCTGAATGAAGGATAAAAGTTACAATCAACAACTAAAAAGACATTTCTCAATGTCATATATACGAGTTATGATTTGATTAGTAATATTCAACATTTATTGTGTATCATAATAGAAAAGAGCATGGCTGTATTTAAGCATTTCCTATATTTTACACTAAAAGTATACATTTGTTATAAAAAGGTTGCTTTAAAAACCAAGTATAAAACCTTAACTTAGATATTGCATTCAAAAGTCATACTCCAAAGGAGCGACCTGACCTGGTTTTATATGACTGCAGTAAAATATACATTAAAAAATAACTTTTTGCAGAAATGTGTTGCAAATGGGTTTCCTACAACTGCAGCTTCTAGCTCCAAACATTTCCATTTTATTTATATTTTTTAACAAAAGTAATATGCAGTTAACCAAATTAAACACATATAGCCTGATTCAGACCTAGCTGCTAACAGGGAGATGTCTGAGTGAACAGATTTCCTTTACCATCTCGCCTCCCTGTTACCAATATTATTCTGACCGAGCCCGATGTGTTTGGTTGGGCTTTGAATAATTAGGAGCTACAGGCAGATACTGGCAGCCATGCGTATCGGCTCTTGGAGCAATAGGACTTAGGCTAGGGTCAGACTGAGGCAGTGCGAACGCGCGTGCAGCCGCACATAATCACGGCCGTGCTAGCAGCAGATGCCGGGCAATGACGGCCAATATACGAAGTACGGTCGCACAAAAGTGCGGCCGCGCAACGCAAGCGGCAAACAAACGCATTTTTTCGAGAACGTGAAACCACTAGTACTAACGTACAGAGTGCGCTGCGTCCGCTAGCGGCGTGTGTGCGTGATTAGGAGACGTCAGACACTGCTAATGTCCGGCCAACATAACGTCCAGACCCAAAAAGTGTTTTATTGATGATCCGTACAAATCACGGATGAAACTGCGCATCGTATGACCGCTATTGCGTATTCCGTGAAAAAATACGTCCATTCGTTCGAACGCACTTTTTCACGGACAACGTGAAAAATGCGTTAGTCTGACCCTAGCCTTAATGGTGTCCTGCGCATATTCTGCCACCCTAAAAAAGTCCTAGGTACCTCATCTGTCAGCTATCTGATAAGTCTGAATGAACTGGTGCTCACATGATAAAGCACAGCAGACAACGTCAACTCAGCTAAACTGACACGCAGATGGAGTATTTCAGTAGAAGATTAATCTTCAGACTGACAATCCTTGAAATGTGTACAGAGATGCAGGTGAAAAGACAGTATTTTTGCTAGCGTAAAGAGAAGATGGCTGCTGCAAACCAGGATGAGAAGCAGCACAGGAAATGAGACAGAAAGGGAGGAGTCGGCTGACTATAGCCAGACTAAGGAAACCCAGCAGGGACAAAAATAACATGAAAAGATAAGAGCCAGCAGAAAACAGAAGATTCAAAACAGAGCACAAAATAGTAATAAAAAATAACCTCATAGCGGTGGGACATGACAGTGCATCCCTGCGCAAGCTCTGCAAGTGTCTGACTTCATGATTTCAGCCCTGAATTCTATAGATCCACGTAATCCTATGGTTCAGCGTTCCAGGCCGGTTTTGACATTAGTCTGACCCTTTAGTTCAATCCAGTCTGGGATTTATCTAGCGCCTACTGCTCATCTCAGGCTGCACGTTAATTGCATTAATTGCTATTTAAGGGTATGGCTCCCACAGTGCATTGCTCTATCAACGAGTCACCTCAGTCTGTGGTGTATCCAGGTCCAGCTCCTCAGTGTTTGCCATGAAGTTACTATCTGCTTTTGTTTCACTGAGTCTACTACCTGATCCAGTGTATTTGCAAATTCCATCTGCCAACATTGCTGTGACTGTCCAGCCTGAGCTTGTATCACCCAGTTTACTACTTGCTCAAGCATTATCAGGGGTTACCAACTACCAGCATTGCTGTGAGTATCTGGCCTGAGCCTTGTTTGCTGTGCAATAAAACCAGATCCAGCTGCCGTGTTCACTGCTAGAGCCAGCTGCCATGTTAAACACCAGAGCCAGCCACTGGGTTTACCTCCAGAGCCAGCTGCTGTGTTCACAACCAGATCCAGCTGCCGGGTTTACTGCCAGATCCAGCCACCACATTCACCACAGTCTGTCGCGCAGTTCACAGCCAAGTTCCTGTTCACTCCTGCCTAGTTCATTTATTTACCATTATTCAAGATTGTCTGCATTGTTGAATTCTACCCTATCGAGTTAGAGACTTTAGTCCAGTTTCCTTGATCACGATTATCAGCCTTGGTTTGTTTATTTTTTATCACAGACAATAAACCTTATGTTTACCTTTTACCTGCTGTATCCCCACTCACTTGGCTTTAACCACTTAACAAGGGTTCCACCTTGGCTCATGCCGGGTGCCGCCATGACAAACACTGGGAACTATTTGTTCCCAGTCTCTCTCTGCTAGTGGCCAGAAGACACGGCAGACCGTGCTGCCCTGTGCGTCTCTGGCCCTGAGATAAGTATGGGATTTTTATATGGGGATACATTGTTTTTGCTATAGCAAACACTGAAACTCCAGGGTTTCAAAGTCAATATTCATTTTCTGAAGTCCATCTCATTTAGAGGAGTGCTAGCTAGGTTGGAAAAGAAATCATAAAACATATACCGGTAGTTGAAAATCAAAAGGTTAAGAGTTCTCATTTTTTGTCATTATCATCTTGTTCCTGGACAGGTTAAGGACCACATTTTAGTGTATTACAGGATATGGGCCTCTAAAAAAGGATCATAATCTTGTTTATCTCCTTAAAATCCAATTTGTTTTCCGCCAGGCAATGCTGGATAAATGACTCACCCTAATACTCCTCAAGTACAAGTTCTAGCCCTTTTAGTTAAATGGACCTTTGATCAAGATATTACACATTTCCTGCAGTTTTATGGATCTGTCCTCAGTTAAACAAGCTTCTCATACATTCTGATCCATTGGGCCTTATCTGATCCTCCATTCAAGACTTTAGAAGACACTGATATGAATTCCTTGATCTTTAAGGCTTTTCTGCTAACCATGTCATCAGGAAGCAGAGCTTCCAGCATTATCTGTCATGCTACCATTTCTTATGAAGAGAGACTAGCAGGGTTATTCAAAGAGAATCGAAAAGTCACCCACCGCACGTTCAGTGACTTTTCGTTCTCTTCAATTCGGTGCGATTCGGGGATCCCATTTCGGAGACCCTGCGGTGTATTCAGCAAGCACCACAGGGCCGTTGTAGTGCAGGGAAAACCTGCCGCAAACCCGACTAACACTCACGGCAAAACACAGCAAATGCACACCGAAACCCACAAAAACATCTGGATTAACCCCCACCGAACACACCAGAGAAACTCGAGCAGCTACCGATCACAGAGCAGCGCAGCCGCCGGAAAAACCCGACACCGCAGACGAATGGAGTGAAAAAAAAACAGTACGCTTGAATGTTTAAAAGTGAAACGCTGTTTGCAAAGAAACTACAAAATGAAAAGGTCTGAAATTTACAAATAAGATCCAATGAACGATAGTAAAAAGGGCTGTTACAGAAAAAAGAAAAATCGATTTTAAAAAAAAAACGGAAAAAAATTTCAGCAAAAAAATACCCAAAAATGCCTAAAAGATCCTAAAAAAGCTATACATAAAGAGACTTTTTACTGCAGAATATTATAATCAACAGTTTATTAGATATTGCATTAAAACGGGAATATTTTTAACATTGAAGCCTATGGGATTCGCCTGAATAAACCTGTCGAATGAAACCACCGAACAGCAGGGCACTTCGGCAAATTTTCATTGTTGGTTTTTGTTCTCTGAATAGACGAAGCATTGCTTCTCTATGGGGATTCACTGCCCTCGAACAGGCATCGAACAGGCACCGTATGTGCAGGCAATTAGCCAAGATTTGGCGAACTGCCTCCTCTCTGAATAGCCGAATGGCCAGGAAAGGTAACCATACGCTGAATTTCAGCATTCGGTTACCTGTCGGCCAGAATTTGGTGCTCTTTCAATAACCCTGTAGGTGTATTCAAGGACTGTGTCTTAATTCAGATCTAAACCAGAAACATATTCTTCCATATTTATTTTTCAAATCCAGCTATTGAGTAAGAAGCATTATCTGGATCTCATGAAACTTGTATCCATTGACATAAATATAACTGCCATTTGGATCAAATATCCAACAGGATATTTGTATTTGTAGGAATTTGTAGCAAATGGATTGTGTCCTCTACCATTAAAACCTATCAGGACAAAGGTATCAGGCACTTGGGGGACTCGAGGATCTACTCCACTAGAATCCTTCGTGGGCACAAACAACAGCACAAGTGTGTTCTGAATTGATCAAATATGCATAACTGCAGTATTGTCCTCAAAAAGCACATTCATTGGTCACTGCTGTCTACATGTCAGAGCTTTTTATGATCATTGTGGAGTGGAATGCATATGATCTTACTCTAGTATTCATTTTGCTGTGATGCAATGAATGTACACAGGAAAAAGGAAAATCTACTCATAATTACTGTAATTATTTGTTACTGGTCATAGGCCATGGTACTACTCTATACCCTCTCTATGGTTTCAAGAGACTAGGATTGGGAGCTAAGACTATGTGACTGAGGAGAAGGAGGAAAAATCACTAAAAACAAGGGCCTCTATTACATTCTTCGCGCAGCGTGTTTTGTGTGCATAAACGCGCATTTGCGCGAGGGGCAAAACCCTTTGCGCTGAACGTCGTATTATCATGTTAGCGCAAATGATGCATTCGTTCGTGCGCTGGTACGCGGATGGTATTACAGTCGATGCGCATCTTTTTACGAACGACGTTTGCACGCATAATTTTAACGTCTTTGAAAAGCTGGTGGTAACGGCAAATCTGAACGTTCTGGCCGAAACGAAAAACACCAGCACAAAATAAAATACCAGCACAGTTTAGTTACACATTCTACACATACCCAAACAAAAAAATTGTGAATTCGTGCATTTTTTTTATTGCTGCACCATGTATACTTAAGTGAGTCAATTAAGGTAAATTGATGTCAATTAAGGTTCTTAATTCTGATTGTCTGAATCCCGTGAAAAAAACAGGCCGCACACAGATTTATGTGCGCAACGTTACTGCGTGCGTATTACACTTCGTTTTGCGCATCGTTCTTACGAATGTTATTTTTTGACGGATGAGAAAATGCGTTCGGATCGGTATACCATGTTAATTTTCACACGATAACGCTGGACGATGCGCGCAAAAAAAATTGCGTTGCGCAAAGAATGTATTAGGGGCCAAGATTGGTAATGTAAATATAGTAGCATTATGCTGGATAATTTAGGGACGTCAGAAAGGTGTACATTGCTTCTATAATAACTAGATGCATGACTCCATAGCGCAAAATCCAGGCATACATAAATACATTTTACTCAGCTCTAGGGGATTATCATAATAATGCTAATTATTTTAATAATAGTAATTATAATAATTAATTCAACTTTAAGATGTTAAGTGGCTTAAAGTTAAGATATTTAAGTTATACTCTGCAATAAGTAGTGTACATATAGATGTACATGAGTATATATTCAAGTCATGTATGAATATTTTGTGGAAAAATCTATTTGGTCAATTTAAATGGATATATTGTATGCATATTGAACTATAACAACATATACCATTGTTTCTATATATATATATAGATAATGAAATAGGAAAAACAAAAAAACCTCCACAAGGGAGGAGAACAATCACCCCACCCCGAAGTACTAGTTAGCACCGGGCATGGGCACTCCCATGTAGGACTGAACCTGATTTATACTGAAAGAAGAAAGAATGAGGGATTAACCCTCAGAGAGCAAGTAAGGAGTGTTGATTAAAACATAACTTTTATTAATTATAGTAAACCACACACATTAATAAACCGACAAGTAAAAGACATAAACACAGACACGATGTGAATCAGCGAGATGAGTAGATAAATATCATATGGAAGGCAAATTGCCTAATAGCAATCCTAGGGCCCAGGTGTAAACCAGCATCCAAAAACAAGGATTAACAATTAAATTGGAAGATCAAGATGATCAATTGCTGGATATTGCATAGAATTGTAAATTAAACCTAATGACTGATCAGCAAGTGGAATAGTAATGGTAAATTGCCAACATATACTATACTTCAATATGTGAAGCGCCCAAATTGGAAGAAATTATTTGCTGGGGAAGCGTCAAGAATTGCAAATTAACATTCCAAGGTTTGTAAAAGCCAGAATCTCAAACCATATTCAAAACGTTCATTTGGCCTAGCTACCTTGTATTGAGACGTTATCAGCTGTGAATTAGCGGTGCCACAGCAAAAACCAGCTTACAAAAGACTCAAAAAGCGCTTAGGATATCAGTCATGATATCAATCATCCAACGAGCATAGTAGTGGAGTACAACATAAGCTTGAATGCCCAAGGCAAAAGAATTCACATGCAACTGTCCCTAAAAGGCTAAACAGATTCTACCATCACCCTGTCAAATCACATCACGTAACAAATTTAAAAGAGAACACAGGACTCGACACGTGTTTCGCCGGTACTAGACCGGCTTCATCGGGAGTCAACGCAAATTGTGAATAATATCGGTACCGTGTGTCACCATAGCTGGTTAAATACCACTTCATGGATGAAATCTACAAGGTAGGAGTGAACGATCATTTCTTAATTAGGCAGGTCACATGGGTTCTGATAATGAAGGTACAGCTGATGCTGAATTAGAAGATAAAGACCATTGGTCTGAACACACCAAATTACTTTAAAGAGCCAATCAGTTCAGTGACAAGAGATATACTGGCGAAAAAGCTATTTGACTCATGCTGTGTTATAGCATACGAAGCCGATAGTAAACCGAAAAAAACAGGCGTACTAAGGCACAATGGTCTGAAGTGCCATGTGACTTTAGAAAGCCAATCGGTTCAATGATGAATTACATACACACTGAAAGCTGTCCATTTAACTACTGCTGTGTAGTGGTGTCAATAATTGGCCTAACGTGCACTATGGCACACGAAAGCCAAAGGATACAATGTCGTACCATGTGACCCAAAGGAGCCAGAATGATTCGCTGGAGCGGCCCAGTAAAAAACGAATGCCAGTACCGTAACTCCAAGAATTATAAGTGGGCATATAGATAGGAAGGAGCCCTACATGGGAGTGAAGGTCCATGTGACCTATGATAATATAAGAAGGCTAGATCGTATGGCAATGACCACTTAGTAATAGACATGGATATTATTCAGAGTGTTAATCCTCTCAATAGATGAAAAGATGGTTGATACATTAATTATTTGAACCGAGAGCGTACCTAGACACCTCTTAATGATGGACCTGTATGACCGTGAAATAGACCTTAATACAGAATGGAGACACTATAGCTACCTGATCGTGAATGTCAAACAATCAATCCGGGTACACCAAAGAGAAGACTACCAATATATTTTAGGCATTATTAAGAAATTTAAACACTTGGTGAATGTGTAGATGATCTTAGCGAGTGAATATTATGGCACGAGGAATATCACATGTAGTCAGATATAGGGTGAAAAAGAGAAACCCTCATTCAGACCACAAGGGGCCAGAGTACGCATCTGGTAAATCCACCAACATTCCCTACGGCGTAACTTCAAATCATAATCTCCTTTTCTAGGTGATAATGGTACTGATTCCAGACCACAAAAATTTAAAACTTTAGCATTACTCCCATGGTACTGAACTAGATGTCGTGAAATCGGGGTCTCCTGTAGTCTCCTGGTTGAATGAATGTGTTCCATAATGCGTCTTTTAATGGGCGTAAAAAAAATGGGCGTTAAATGAACTGATTGGCTCTTTAAAGTAATTTGGTGTGTTCAGACCAATGGTCTTTATCTTCTAATTCAGCATCAGCTGTACCTTCATTATCAGAACCCATGTGACCTGCTTAATTAAGAAATGATCGTTCACTCCTACCTTGTAGATTTCATCCATGAAGTGGTATTTAACCAGCTATGGTGACACACGGTACCGATATTATTCACAATTTGCGTTGACTCCCGATGAAGCCGGTCTAGTACCGACGAAACACGTGTCGAGTCCTGTGTTCTCTTTTAAATTTGTTACGTGATGTGATTTGACAGGGTGATGGTAGAATCTGTTTAGCCTTTTAGGGACAGTTGCATGTGAATTCTTTTGCCTTGGGCATTCAAGCTTATGTTGTACTCCACTACTATGCTCGTTGGATGATTGATATCATGACTGATATCCTAAGCGCTTTTTGAGTCTTTTGTAAGCTGGTTTTTGCTGTGGCACCGCTAGTTCACAGCTGATAACGTCTCAATACAAGGTAGCTAGGCCAAATGAACGTTTTGAATATGGTTTGAGATTCTGGCTTTTACAAACCTTGGAATGTTAATTTGCAATTCTTGACGCTTCCCCAGCAAATAATTTCTTCCAATTTGGGCGCTTCACATATTGAAGTATAGTATATGTTGGCAATTTACCATTACTATTCCACTTGCTGATCAGTCATTAGGTTTAATTTACAATTCTATGCAATATCCAGCAATTGATCATCTTGATCTTCCAATTTAATTATTAATCCTTGTTTTTGGATGCTGGTTTACACCTGTGCCCTAGGATTGCTATTAGGCAATTTGCCTTCCATATGATATTTATCTACTCATCTCGCTGATTCACATCGTGTCTGTGTTTATGTCTTTTACTTGTCGGTTTATTAATGTGTGTGGTTTACTATAATTAATAAAAGTTATGTTTTAATCAACACTCCTTACTTGCTCTCTGAGGGTTTATCCCTCATTCTATATATATATATATATATATATATATATACATATATATATACATATATATATATATTGGAAGGTTTGGAAACAAAGGCATCAAAAGTGCTTGTCCCTTTTCTGTGTGAAGCATAAGCCCCTCGGGCAAGAGCCAGACAATATGCAGCCGCCCCATTGGGAAATAGGCGCAACACCACTCTTCCTGTACTATGTATATTTGAATGTACCTCCAGCCAGGTCATCTTTGCAGCATATTCCGTTCCATGGCTTTGTTTTTTGATCCCATGGTGGATTTGTTTCTGCGAGGGCATAAATAAAGGCCCACCAGCCTACCTCATGACTGAAAAGCAGCATGAGCCTTTGTGGTTTGCTACAAAGCAGCCTGCGGTTTCATTGGTTATGACTCACCTTCAGTAGAGGTGCCTTGGCAGGTGAGCTTACACTCCAATGGCCATTCAGGTAAACCAAACCCTCTAATTGTGTTTTGTTTAGCACGGTGTTATAGGAATAAGCACAGATGACACCCCTTTTTTCTTGTTATGTATTATTCATGTTGCTGGGCTGGATACATCTAGTGCATGCAGCCGCCCCAGTGGGGAATAGGCATGACACCTCTCTTTCTGTACTATGCAAGGTTATTTGCTCACTTTTCATTATCGGTGAATGTAATTAACCCTAGTGTCCCAAACTCTTCAAATAGGTGACTTATGCAATGTACTCAAATATGAGGAACTTGGGTTCAAGAATGGCCATATCTATAGGAAAGTGTGCATTTTCCTAGACATTTAAAAAAAATTCTATGAGCAGTGAGACAGGAAATTACATTACACATTTTACTTCCTTAGATTCAAAGCTTCATGTTTTAAGCACAAGAATGTCACATTTATTTTGTTTCTTATACTTTATTTTTGAAAGTCAAATGACCATCTCTTTCTGAGATAGAAAAACAATGGTTGAGGAGAATGTTGATCGAGTATTTAAATTTCCATAGAGAATAAAATGTTTCTCTTCAATATAATATGCCGCATGTGATTTTATTTTTACTGTGGTTCTTAACCACATTTAACACTTCTCACATCAGCTGTCACATAGATCCCACATGACACTGATCCAGCGATTCCATCTGGCATTTTTCCTCTGTTATTATAGCCCAATACTTATACTGCCAGTCCATTCCTATTTATCCTGATTCCACCTTGGGTCATTCTGCTAATGTATTGCACTATTCATTCATCCTGCCTCTGAAAATTGGACTCCTTTTTTATTAATTATAAAGCATGATAAAACTAGTGAAGCAGAAAACTTTGCATTTTTTCAACTCAATTTGCATTGTGAATTTTTCCTGCTGCAAAACAAAAAAACTAAAATAAACTAAAAACACAAAAAAAAACCTTGGATGCTATATTGACCCAAAGAATTTCACATAAACATCTACTGGACCTGCAAAATAATGCTTGCCTTTATCACCTGCTAAACTGATCAAATAAATATTGCATGTTTTAGGCTGGGGTCAGACTAACGCATTTTTAACGTGCGTTTAGGCGCACTTAATCACGGCCGCAGTAGCAGCAAATGACAGGCAATGACGGTCAATATACGAAGTACGGCCGCACGAAAGTCCGGCCACGCAACGCAAGTGGAAAATGAACGCATTTTTTCGAGAACGCAGAACCGCTAGTACTGACGTACAGAGTGCGCTGCGGCGGCATAGCGGCGTGTTTGCGTGATTAGGAGATGTCAGACGCTGCTAATGTCCAGCCTACATAACGTCCAGATGCAAAAAGTGTTTTATTGACGATCCGTAAAAAAAATCACGCATGAAAGTGCGCATCGTCTGACCGTTTTCACGCATTCCGTGAAAAAATATGCCAATGCGTTCGGACGCACTTTTTGACGGTCGCTGCGAATAATGTGTTTGTTTGACCCTAGCCTTATTGGTAAAAAAAAGGAAGCTTCGGTCTGGAATAGGATATTGAGATCCACGATCCCTTGCAATAAAATAAATAAAATACACCTGTGGCACCCTCCTTCTATATCCCTACCTGTTGCCATTAGGTGAGGGGTTAACATGTTAACACAGTTTTAAAACCTCAACTTTCCTATAGGATACTGTAGCAGCGCCATCCATGTGCTTTGGGTTGAGCCGGGATTCTTTGCATTGTTATTAGGTTCATTACACCAGTATCAATGCTTGATGAAATTATTATTATTATTATTATTCTTTATTTATAAAGCGCCAGCATATTCCGCAGCGCTGTACAATAAGCACAGTATAGACAGGGTTACAATACATTGAACAACATTTGAATAACAGTACAGGAGGAGATGAGGGCCCTATTCCCGTAGGAACTCACAATCTAGGAGGGTTGGGGTTGGAAACAGGAGGAGAGGACTGTAAGGTGAGAGTGATTGATGGTTGTGTCAGTGAGTTGGGTGGTAGGCTTCCCTAAATAGGAACGTTTTAAGGGAGCGTTTGAAGGAAGAGAAGTTAGGGGAAAGTCTGACAGTACGAGGGAGAGCGTTCCAGAGAGTGGGGGCTGCGCGTGTGAAGTCCTGCAGTCTATCATGGGAAGAGGTGATGCGGGGAGAAGCTAGGCGCAGGTCACTGTTTGACCTTAGGGAGCGGGCTGGGGTGTATTTGGTGATTAGTGAGGACAGGTAGTGGGGAGCTGAGTTAGTGAGGGTTTTGTAGGTCAGGGTAAGGATTTTTAACTTAATTCTGCAGTGGATGGGGAGCCAGTGAAGGGACTTGCAGAGGGGAGCGGCAGAGACAGAGCGGCGGGTGAGGTGGATTAGCCTGGCGGAGGCATTCAGGATGGATTGTAGGGGCAGAGACGGGAGAGAGGGAGGCCAGATAAGAGATTGTTGCAATAGTCGAGTCGGGAGATTACCAGGGCATGTATGAGTTGTTTTGTGGTGACAGCGGTAAGAAATGGCCGAATTCTGGAAATATTACGCAGTTGGTATCGGCAGGAGGAGGAAAGAGACTGGATGTGGGGGATGAAGGAAAGAGCAGAGTCAAGTGTAACTCCAAGACAGCGAACTTGGTTTGATGGGGAGATGGTGATACCCTCCACCATGATAGAGAAGTCAGGAGGTGGGGAGGCATTGGAGGGAGGAATAAGTAGGAGCTCAGTCTTTGACATGTTGATCTTTAGGTGGTGGGAGGCCATCCAGGAGGAGATGCCAGATAAACAGTCACTGACTTTTGAGAGGACAGGGGGAGAGAGATCAGGGGTAGAGAGGTAGATCTGAGTGTCATCAGCGTAGAGGTGGTAATTAAAGCCAAAGCTGTTGATGATTTTGCCCAGGGAGGAGGTGTAGATGGAAAAGAGCAGAGGACCAAGGACAGAGCTTTGAGGTACACCAACAGATAGAGGCAATGAAGAGGAGGAGTTACCAGCAAAGTACACACAGAAGGACCTGTTGGATAAATAGGAGTCAGCCCAAGCAAGTGCAGTGTCACCGAGACCCAGAGAGTTGAGGGTCTGTAAAAGGAGGGGGTGGTCAACAGTGTCAAAAGCAGCCGAGAGGTCAAGCAGGATGAGAATAGAATAGTGGCCGTGTTTTTTAGCAGTTAGGAGGTCGTTGGTGACTTTGGTGAGGGCAGTTTCAGTTGAGTGTAGGGGACGGAAGCCAGATTGCAGGGGGTCAAGTAGGGAATTGGAGGACAGGAAGAGGGAGAGGCGGTTGAAGACTAGTTTTTCTAAGAGCTTTGATGTGAAGGGAAGCAGGGATACAGGGCGGTAGTTGGATGAAGAGTTGGGGTCTAGGGGTGGTTTCTTTAGTAAAGGGGTAACTTGTGCGTGTTTGAAGGTGGATGGAAAGGAGCCAGTGGAGAGAGATTGGTTGAAGATGTGTGTGAGTGCAGGTGTGAGGGAGGAGGAGAGGGGAGGAATTAGATGTGAGGGAATGGGGTCGAGCGGGCACGTGGTGAGATATGAGGAGGACAATAAGGAATTGACTTCCTCCTCAGTGGCTGGGAGGAAGCGGCAGAGGGTGGCAGAGGGGACCTGTGGGAGTGGAGGTGGCAGATAACTATCTTGTGTTGGGATGTTGCTTCTGATAGTTAGAGTTTTACTGAGGAAGTAGTCTGCCAGGTCTTGAGCGCTGAAGGCAGCTGAGGGGGGAGGTGCAGGTGGGTAGAGGAGGGTGTTGAAGGTGGACCAGAGCCGTTTAGGGTTGGAGAACAGCGTAGATATAAGAGATGAGAAGAAGGATTGTTTGGCCAAGTGGAGGGCAGAGGTGTATGACCGGAGAATAAACTTGAAGTGAACAAAATCAGCTTCAGAGCGGGATTTCCTCCAGGCACGCTCTGCGGTGCGGGAGCATCTTTGCAGGTAGCGAGTCTGGAGGGTATGCCAGGGCTGAAGCTGGCGGCGTGGGGCCTTACAGAGTCGAAGAGGAGCAAGAGTGTCTAGAGCAGAGATAAGCGTAGTGTTGTAGTGATTAGTGGCAGCATCAGGGCAGGTGAAGGATGAGGTATGAGGGAGGTGGTGAAGTAGGTTGGAGAATTGATGGGGGTCCACAGCATGTAGATTTCTGCGAGTGTGTGTGCGGGGTGGGGGAGCAGGGTGTCTAGGAAGTCCAGATAGGTTGAAAGAGAGAAGGTGGTGGTCAGAGATGGGGAAAGGGCGACATTTGAACTCAGAAATGGAGCAGAGGTTGGAAAAGACAAGGTCAATAACGTGACCATCGCGGTGGGTAGGGATTAGGGAGGATTGTGTGAGTCCAAGGGAGGATGTGAGTGAAAGCAGTTTGGAGGCAGCAGGAGCGGAAGGATCGTCAATGGGAATGTTGAAGTCCCCGAGAATTAGGCATGGAAGATTAGAAGACAGGAAGTGAGAAAGCCAGGTAGCAAAGTGGTCAAAGAACTGGGAGGTTGGTCCCGGTGGGCGGTAGATGACTGCCACCCTGAGGGCCAGAGGAGAGAACAGGCGGATGCAGTGTGTCTCGAAGGAGGAGAAGGAGAGGGATGGGGTGGAGGGAGATGCTGGTAGGTGCAGGTGGGAGAGAGCAGGAGTCCGACCCCGCCACCATTTCTCTCACCCGGTCTGGGGGTATGGCTCAAGTGTAGACCGCCATGTGAGAGAGTAGCAACGGAGACCGTGTCAGAGGGAGTTAGCCAGGTTTCAGTTAAAGCTAGGAGGTTGAAGGAGTTTGAAAGGAAGAGGTCATGGACGGCTGTGAGTTTGTTGCACACAGAGCGAGCGTTCCAGAGGGCGCAGGAGAAAGAGGACAGGCGCTGAGGGATGATGGGAATGAGGTTGCTGGGCTTGCAGGGAGGTGATTTATGTGCGATGGAGATAGGATGAGAGGGAAGTATTGGATGTGTTGTGGGGCCAGGGTTAGGGGATATGTCACCTGAATAGAGTAACAGCAGGAGGGTGAGAAAGAGAAGGTGGGAATGGGATTTGTGGGAGTGGGAGGCAGCACGAGAGTTAGAGGGAGACCATGTTCTGAGGAAACAAAGGAGCTCATGCGAGGCCATCATGTGGGACGAGAGGAGGGAGGGAGAGATGCAGATAGTGTAGGGGTCGGTGGTAGAGGGGCAGGAGTTCCATTTAAGGAGAAAGGTAGAAGTAAAGAGCAGAAGCGTGAGAGAAAGCATGATATAGACATGGGTTTACCAGAGTAAAAAGTGGGCCTTGCAGTTTTGCAGTTCCTTCCTCCAGTCCCGCAACTCCAGGAATCAACTCTGAACGTCCACTTAAGAATTTCAAACATTTCCACCATGTAAAATTATTTCCTCCCAATTTATCATCCAAACCTTTGTGGTTATAAACTCTATGGGTTATTGATTTAAAAAAATATATAGAAAACGGAGAAGTTAACCCCTTAGTGACCGGGCGGTTTTACACAAATCCGTCCTTTAGTGACCGCTGCTGTTTTTACGTTTCTGCGCTGTTAGTGTTTAGGTCAAATTTTCCTCTTACTCGTTTATTCAACCCACACATATTATACACCCTTTTTCCCGCCATTAAATGGACTTTCTAGAAATACCATTATTTCCATCATATCCAATAATTTACTATAAAAAAAATATGAAATATGATGAAAAAATGGTAAAAACACACTTTTTCGGAATTTAATCCCCAAAATCTACAACCACCAATAAAGACCCCGGCTAAATAGTTTCAAAATTTTATCCCGAGAATAGAAATACCCAATTTTTACATGTTTTTGACTTTTAACCCTTTCACTGCTGAGCCAGTTCACCTATGTGCGCTGCGCTCATTCTGACCATTTTGTGCTAATTATTTTAAGATGACAGCCTAGGTCCTATTTAATTAAACTCCCCAGACAAAAAAAACTTAAAAAAAAAAACATTTTTTTATTTTATTTATTTATTTTTATAATTTTTTAAACCAAACCTGGTCATGTTTGATATCATTGGAAAGGTCATGATCAGGCCAAATATGACCATCTAGCTGCCATGGATCGGGAGATAAAGGGATCCTTAGGATCCCCTTATCTCTACATGGCAGCTAGATGGTTAACTGGCCCACTGACATCCTCACACATATGGTGAGGTTGTCAGTGGGTGGGGGGGCCCTGGAGGCTTGGCTGACATCCAAGATGTCAGCCCCCCTCCAGGTTCGAATCCCGTTTTGGCGCCAATTAGCACCGTAACGTGATTCGGCGGCAAAATGGTTAATGCCATACACCGCTGAAAAAGGGAGACTCTCCCCTTTTCAGCGGTGCAAAAAGAATCTCCCTAGCTTCAATGGTTGGGGAGATAGAGGGCTCCGAAGGAGCCCACCCTCCCCTCCATTGATTTGCATGGGGACGCCTGCTGATAACGTCACCACGCAGCGTGGCGACGTCATCAGCCTCGCCTGCCCATGTAAATCAGATGGGCAGGCTTTCTCCCTGCCAGATCGCCGAGGGATCCAGCGAGGGAGGTGAGTATCGAGCGGGAGGGGGATTAGGCGCCGCTGACGTACCCTGTACGTCCGCGGGTCTAAGGGAGACCTGTGGACAGGACGTACAGGGTACGTCAGCGGTCCTTAAGGGGTTAAGAAAGAATAAAAGGTTTTTATTGCATTTTTTATTATTTTTTTTACTTTTTATACCTTCATGTGTGTTTTTGTTAAAAAGGCCGGACTTTAACCTTTCCAATGACACCTCACTTGATCTTGTGGGGTGTAAATAATGGAGGGTCCAGAGTATCCTGCCTCTTCTTGCAGCAGTGTGGTGGCTTGTGTGTTAGATGAACCAATGCATAACAATGCTTTGCACCATCACTTCCACACTGGCTCTTACAGTGGGAAATGAATAGGTGAGTTATTAACATGGTATTGTTTGCTTTATAAGCAAAAGCACATAATATCCTGCCTCAGGAAAAAAAAAAGTTAAATTTGCATTTATTTATTTGTCTTTACATAACCATCTTTGGTGTATTTGGAAAGGCCGGATTCTATCCTTTCCAATGACAACTCACTTGATGTAGTAGTATGTATAGAATAGAAGCACTGGGGTCAAAAGTACCCCCGTTTCACCATGCCGCGGTATTCCGTCTTACATTTATTTAATGAAACAATGAGTAAAAACATATTGTGTCATCAGTTCCATTCTTGCTGCCACTGTGTGAAGTGCGATGGTGAGCAATTGCAGCCACATTGTTCACTTTACAATATAATATATATATATATATATATATATAGATTAGGTCGGCCGTGTTAGTCCAGATGCCAAAATCACGAGTATAGCAGTCTGTAGTGATACCTTTTTTATTGGACTAACGTTACATTTAAAGTACAAGCTTTCGAGAGGATTCCTCCCTTCCTCAGGTATAGAAGCTAACTGATCAGAATAATAGAATAAAACATAGGGACAGTCATAGGGCTCACAGTTGGGGGTGTTAGATGTAGTACATTGCCAAATGGCATGGTCAGAGGGGGAATAAAAAAAAAAAGGGAAACCTTAATTGTCTCAGGCAAGATGCAATCATGTCCACTTCAAAGGGAATGTGAAAGGACAGAACGAAAGAAATAAAAAAAAAAAAAAAAAAAAACACACACAAAAAAAACCACAACACAGTGAGTATGGGGAAGACACAAAAATAGGAATGATGAATATTACGTGACGTTATTATAGTGGGTTAAGAAACCCGAATCTATATTAAGTCCTTGTTTTATATTGTTGAAATATGTGATCATTTTCATTTCATATGTTTTGCGTTCCTGGTGATCTTTAAAATGTCCTTTGAGGATTTTGATTCTGAGGTTTTGGATGGAGTGGCCTGCTAGATTGAAGTGATGTCCCACTGGGGTACAATATGTGTTTTCCTGGTGGTTCCTGATGGAGTGTCTGTGCTGGTTCATCCTGAGATTCAGTTTAAGGCTGGTTTCACCAATATAGCAGCCCTTATCACACGCCGTGCACTGGATCATATACACCACATTTTCTGACGTGCATAGGAATGATCCCTTGATGTTGTGAGTGGCGTTGTTGTGCTGCGCAGTGCTGCTGTCACA
Source organism: Leptobrachium leishanense (assembly GCA_009667805.1). NCBI lineage: Eukaryota > Metazoa > Chordata > Amphibia > Anura > Megophryidae > Leptobrachium > Leptobrachium leishanense. The sequence goes on along the minus strand of CM019064.1, from coordinate 332,349,870 downwards.
TATATGTTGGCACAGTTTGCAGCGGGGTTTGTTACAGCGTTTGGTCCCATTCTGTATGTCATCCTGTTCCTGAGCGAGTTTGCTGCGGACCAGTTTTCGCCTCAGGTTTGGGGGTTGCTTGAATGCCAGTAAGGGGGGCTGTGGGAATATTTCTTTGAGCGCAGGGTCCTCTGTGACCAGTGGCTGCAGATCTTTGATGATTTTGCGAATTCCCTCTAGAGTTGGGTTGTAGGAAACAACTAGAGGGATCCGTGTGGTGTTTTTCTTTTCTTTGTAGCGCAACAGCTGTTCGCGCGGTGTTTTCAGGGCAGATTTGATTTTTTCAGAGATTGTCCTTTCCTTGTAGCCCTTCCGCTGGAATGATGCAGACAGTTTGCTCAGGTGTTTATCCCTGTCCCCAGTGTCCGAGCAGATTCGGTGGTACCTGATGGCCTGGCTATAGATGATGCCTTGTTTGGTGTGGTTGGGATGAAAGCTGGTGTTGTGGAGGTAGCTGGGCCTGTCTGTGGGTTTCCTGTACACAGATGAGTGCAGCGTGCCATTGGCAGCTGATATGGTACAGTCCAGGAAGCTCACACTGTGCTTGGAAAAATCCATCTTGAGTTTGATCAATGGGTGGAACGTATTAAATGCCTTGTGAAAGTCTAGAAGGCGTTCCTCTCCTTCTGTCCATATGATGAAAATATCATCAATGTATCGTAGATATTTGTGTGGTTTGTGAGGGTGAGTGTTCAGGAACCTCTGTTCTAGATCTGCCATGAAAAGATTGGCGTATTGTGGTGACATTTTACTACCCATAGCGGTCCCAGTCATTTGTAGGTAGCAGTTGTTGTTGAAGCTGAAGCAGTTGTGTGTGAGAATAAATTCAATCAGCTTGGTAATAATGTCACCGCTATATTTATGTGGAGTATTGTGGGAGGAGAGAGATTGGAGACAGGCATTGATACCATCTTTGTGTGGGATGTTACTGTATAGGGATTCTACATCCATAGTAACTAATATAGTGTCGGCTGGAAGTGTCTGGATATCCCGAGTTTGTTGAGAAAGTCTGTGGTGTCCTGTATATAACTGGCAGTGTTGGTTACTAAGGGTTTCAGGATACCCTCTATAAGGCCAGAAATAAGTTCGGTAAGTGTGTCCATACCTGCGATAATGGGTCGTCCTGGGTTCCCGGGCTTGTGGATTTTGGGCAGCATGTAGAACGTGCCCATGCGAGGATTGGAAGGCACCAGATTCTCCAATTCTTGCTGTAGGTGTTTGGGGAACGACCTGATAAGTATGCCAAGTTGGGTTTTGTATTCTTTTGTTGGGTCTTCAGTCAATTTACGGTAATATTTCACATCTGACAGTTGTCTGTCACCTTCTGCCATGTAGTCTTGGATGTTCATGACCACTACTGATCCCCCTTTGTCAGCTGGCTTGATGATGATGTTGTTGTTGCTGGACAGATTTTTTAGGGCCATCCTTTCTGCAGGTGAGAGGTTCGGTGGTATTTTTTTCTGCTGCTGTGTGGTAACCAGGGATGTCACTCTCATGCGGAATTTTTCAATATAGTTGTCTAATCTGTCATTGCGTCCTGCTGCAGGTGTGAAATCTTGGTTCCTAGCTTTCCCTCTGTTGTTCATGGTAGAAATATTGTCATTTTTGTCAAAGAAGAACTCTTTAAGTCTCAGTCTTCTAAAGAACTCCTCCAAGTCGGAGTATAGTTGGATGTGGTCCAGTTTGGTGCTGGGACAAAAAGTTAGTCCTTTGGACAGGACTGCTTTTTCGGGTATGGACAGTACATGATCGGAGAGGTTAACAATCTCAGAATAGTCTGTGGGGGGTTCACTGATGCCAGCAATGTCAATCTTGCCAGAGATTGCGGTATGAGTGGTGGCGATCCGATCAGTGTCATTATCGATGTAATCAATGGATCTTTTGTGCCGGACGTCTTTGTGCATAAAATTGCCATCTCTATGTGCTAAGAGTCCTGCGAGTTTCTTCTTTTTCTTGTTGATTAGCTTTTGTTGTTCCTTTTTGTAGAGGCATTCCATTTCAGTTTCCATATCTTTGGCTCTTAATGGGATTTGTTGTAGGTTGACCAGTAAAGATATTTTCCGCGCAATTATTTTTTGCTTTTTGTCATAAAGTAAGTGAATTAAGTGGTTCCGCAGCTTCTCGCTGGTGCGTTTGCAGATGTTTTCAGCATGCTGAGAGTTGTGGGTGGTTGAAAGTGGGTTCCAGATGGGGAGTCCCTTGGGGACAAGATTCATCTTTTTACATTGGGTAAGAAAAAATATGTCGCTGTTGATCTGTGTTTCTCTTCTAGTCAGTTTGATCAGTTGCTTCTCAATGCGGCCAAATGCAGTATCATTCATGGTAATGTAGATTAGGTCGGCCGTGTTAGTCCAGATGCCAAAATCACGAGTATAGCAGTCTGTAGTGATACCTTTTTTATTGGACTAACGTTACATTTAAAGTACAAGCTTTCGAGAGGATTCCTCCCTTCCTCAGGTATAGAAGCTAACTGATCAGAATAATAGAATAAAACATAGGGACAGTCATAGGCTCACAGTTGGGGGTGTTAGATGTAGTACATTGCCAAATGGCATGGTCAGAGGGGGAATAAAAAAAAAAAAAAAAAGGGAAACCTTAATTGTGTCAGGCAAGATGCAATCATGTCCACTTCAAAGGGAATGTGAAAGGACAGAACGAAAGAAATAAAAAAAAAAAAAAAAAAAACACACACAAAAAAAACCACAACACAGTGAGTATGGGGAAGACACAAAAATAGGAATGATGAATATTACGTGACGTTATTATAGTGGGTTAAGAAACCCGAATCTATATTAAGTCCTTGTTTTATATTGTTGAAATATGTGATCATTTTCATTTCATATGTTTTGCGTTCCCGGTGATCTTTAAAATGTCCTTTGAGGATTTTGATTCTGAGGTTTTGGATGGAGTGGCCTGCTAGATTGAAGTGATGTCCCACTGGGGTACAATATGTGTTTTCCTGGTGGTTCCTGATGGAGTGTCTGTGCTGGTTCATCCTGAGATTCAGTTTAAGGCTGGTTTCACCAATATAGCAGCCCTTATCACACGCCGTGCACTGGATCATATACACCACATTTTCTGACGTGCATAGGAATGATCCCTTGATGTTGTGAGTGGCGTTGTTGTGCTGCGCAGTGCTGCTGTCACATATATGTTGGCACAGTTTGCAGCGGGGTTTGTTACAGCGTTTGGTCCCATTCTGTATGTCATCCTGTTCCTGAGCGAGTTTGCTGCGGACCAGTTTTCGCCTCAGGTTTGGGGGTTGCTTGAATGCCAGTAAGGGGGGCTGTGGGAATATTTCTTTGAGCGCAGGGTCCTCTGTGACCAGTGGCTGCAGATCTTTGATGATTTTGCGAATTCCCTCTAGAGTTGGGTTGTAGGAAACAACTAGAGGATCCGTGTGGTGTTTTTCTTTTCTTTGTAGCGCAACAGCTGTTCGCGCGGTGTTTTCAGGGCAGATTTGATTTTTTCAGAGATTGTCCTTTCCTTGTAGCCCTTCCGCTGGAATGATGCAGACAGTTTGCTCAGGTGTTTATCCCTGTCCCCAGTGTCCGAGCAGATTCGGTGGTACCTGATGGCCTGGCTATAGATGATGCCTTGTTTGGTGTGGTTGGGATGAAAGCTGGTGTTGTGGAGGTAGCAGGCCTGTCTGTGGGTTTCCTGTACACAGATGAGTGCAGCGTGCCATTGGCAGCTGATATGGTACAGTCCAGGAAGCTCACACTGTGCTTGGAAAAATCCATCTTGAGTTTGATCAATGGGTGGAACGTATTAAATGCCTTGTGAAAGTCTAGAAGGCGTTCCTCTCCTTCTGTCCATATGATGAAAATATCATCAATGTATCGTAGATATTTGTGTGGTTTGTGAGGGTGAGTGTTCAGGAACCTCTGTTCTAGATCTGCCATGAAAAGATTGGCGTATTGTGGTGACATTTTACTACCCATAGCGGTCCCAGTCATTTGTAGGTAGCAGTTGTTGTTGAAGCTGAAGCAGTTGTGTGTGAGAATAAATTCAATCAGCTTGGTAATAATGTCACCGCTATATTTATGTGGAGTATTGTGGGAGGAGAGAGATTGGAGACAGGCATTGATACCATCTTTGTGTGGGATGTTACTGTATAGGGATTCTACATCCATAGTAACTAATATAGTGTCGGCTGGAAGTGTCTGGATATCCCCGAGTTTGTTGAGAAAGTCTGTGGTGTCCTGTATATAACTGGCAGTGTTGGTTACTAAGGGTTTCAGGATACCCTCTATAAGGCCAGAAATAAGTTCGGTAAGTGTGTCCATACCTGCGATAATGGGTCGTCCTGGGTTCCGGGCTTGTGGATTTTGGGCAGCATGTAGAACGTGCCCATGCGAGGATTGGAAGGCACCAGATTCTCCAATTCTTGCTGTAGGTGTTTGGGGAACGACCTGATAAGTATGCCAAGTTGGGTTTTGTATTCTTTTGTTGGGTCTTCAGTCAATTTACGGTAATATTTCACATCTGACAGTTGTCTGTCACCTTCTGCCATGTAGTCTTGGATGTTCATGACCACTACTGATCCCCCTTTGTCAGCTGGCTTGATGATGATGTTGTTGTTGCTGGACAGATTTTTTAGGGCCATCCTTTCTGCAGGTGAGAGGTTCGGTGGTATTTTTTTCTGCTGCTGTGTGGTAACCAGGGATGTCACTCTCATGCGGAATTTTTCAATATAGTTGTCTAATCTGTCATTGCGTCCTGCTGCAGGTGTGAAATCTTGGTTCCTAGCTTTCCCTCTGTTGTTCATGGTAGAAATATTGTCATTTTTGTCAAAGAAGAACTCTTTAAGTCTCAGTCTTCTAAAGAACTCCTCCAAGTCGGAGTATAGTTGGATGTGGTCCAGTTTGGTGCTGGGACAAAAAGTTAGTCCTTTGGACAGGACTGCTTTTTCGGGTATGGACAGTACATGATCGGAGAGGTTAACAATCTCAGAATAGTCTGTGGGGGGTTCACTGATGCCAGCAATGTCAATCTTGCCAGAGATTGCGGTATGAGTGGTGGCGATCCGATCAGTGTCATTATCGATGTAATCAATGGATCTTTTGTGCCGGACGTCTTTGTGCATAAAATTGCCATCTCTATGTGCTAAGAGTCCTGCGAGTTTCTTCTTTTTCTTGTTGATTAGCTTTTGTTGTTCCTTTTTGTAGAGGCATTCCATTTCAGTTTCCATATCTTTGGCTCTTAATGGGATTTGTTGTAGGTTGACCAGTAAAGATATTTTCCGCGCAATTATTTTTTGCTTTTTGTCATAAAGTAAGTGAATTAAGTGGTTCCGCAGCTTCTCGCTGGTGCGTTTGCAGATGTTTTCAGCATGCTGAGAGTTGTGGGTGGTTGAAAGTGGGTTCCAGATGGGGAGTCCCTTGGGGACAAGATTCATCTTTTTACATTGGGTAAGAAAAAATATGTCGCTGTTGATCTGTGTTTCTCTTCTAGTCAGTTTGATCAGTTGCTTCTCAATGCGGCCAAATGCAGTATCATTCATGGTAATGTAGATTAGGTCGGCCGTGTTAGTCCAGATGCCAAAATCACGAGTATAGCAGTCTGTAGTGATACCTTTTTTATTGGACTAACGTTACATTTAAAGTACAAGCTTTCGAGAGGATTCCTCCCTTCCTCAGGTATAGAAGCTAACTGATCAGAATAATAGAATAAAACATAGGGACAGTCATAGGGCTCACAGTTGGGGGTGTTAGATGTAGTACATTGCCAAATGGCATGGTCAGAGGGGGAATAAAAAAAAAAAAAAAAAGGGAAACCTTAATTGTGTCAGGCAAGATGCAATCATGTCCACTTCAAAGGGAATGTGAAAGGACAGAACGAAAGAAATAAAAAAAAAAAAAAAAAAAAACACACACAAAAAAAACCACAACACAGTGAGTATGGGGAAGACACAAAAATAGGAATGATGAATATTACGTGACGTTATTATAGTGGGTTAAAAAACCCGAATCTATATTAAGTCCTTGTTTTATATTGTTGAAATATGTGATCATTTTCATTTCATATGTTTTGCGTTCCCGGTGATCTTTAAAAAGTGGACAATGGAGCCACTTTTGAGAGAAAAAAATTAGTAAAATTTGTATTTTATTAATTTTTAAAATTACTTTTACACTGTATATGGTCATATATTTATAGCATTTGAAAGGACAGACTCTGGCCTTTCCAGTGGCACCTGAAGTGACCCTCTCCGATGTAGAAGTCTGCAGATGCAGTGGTCCAAATTTCCCTGCATCTCCTGTTATGGGATTTCCATGCTGGGGAGGGGTAATCCCTGTTTCTGATGTCATCACGTGCATGCCTGGGGCAGTCCCACAGCAAGGGCTGGCATCCAAGATGTCAGCTCCCTGTGGGGAAATGCTGTGATCGGCTGAAATATTGGCTGATTATGAAGGTGAAGACAGGACGATGACACACTGAGCATGTCCTCTGAAGCCAAGAGTTTACTATATTGAGGTTATACATGGTCCAAAATACCATTTTTGATTCCTATAAACATTCTTCAAGAGAAAACATTCTTGGAACTGGATAGTATTTATAGCAAAATAATAATGAAACAGAAAATAATTTGCACTTTCCCTGTGAAAATGTGACAACTAAGGTCCTAGTGAAAGAAATTACCAGACTAACAGGGTTATTCACAAAGAGCTGATCTGGCCCTGAAATGGCACCGAACAGTGATTTCCCTGTCCAGTGCAATTTCGTGGCCATTCGGATATTCACAGAGCAGGCAGTTCCTCAAATTTTGGCAAATTGGGAACAAGTACGGTGCCTGTTCGATGTCAGTGAAATCCCCCATAGAGAAGCAATGGTTAATTTATTCAGAGAACACTGAACAGCAGGGAAATGTGAGTGAAATGCCCTGCTGTTCTGTGGTTTCATTTGACAGGTTTATTCAGGTGAATCCCATAGGTTTCAATGTAAAAAATATTCCCACTTTTATTCAATATCTAATAAACTGTTTATTCTTTTACTCTACAGTACAAAGTCCCTTTTTTTTTTTTTTTTATCTTTTTGGCATTTCTTGGGATTGTTTCAGTATTTTTTATTTTTTTTATTAAAAGAAAATTAAATGTATGACAACAGGAAAAACAAAAAAAAAGTTAGAGGGGGGAGGTACCAGGGTCAGCACTCCAGAGATTGTCAAGTATTAACCAACATTTGCATATATGAACACCTCAATCATCCCACCACTCCCGGGCAAGCCCCACCGGCACGATTGTAGCCAGGGCATTGGTCAAGTCCGAAATGTGTCTGTTCATAGACCACAGGCTAGTTTGTGTATATCCCATATCTGCCAAGGGTCTTTTTTGGGGGGGCGAAGGCCGATCCAAATTGAAGCCTTAGAATCAAATTGTCTGTATTGCTCCAAAAGGTCCACAATCTGTTTCCGAGTAGGGATCACGGTTGTTCTCCATTGTATGGCGAGTAGCAGTGCCGTAGTAGCGATTATTATGAAGAAAATTTGCAAGTGCGGTCGTGGTAATTTAACCATTCCTAGCATGAGTATTTCCGAAGCTGGTTGATTCGGAACGCCCAACACTTCAGTCGCCAAGTGTGCTATCTCCCGCCACAGAGGCTCCACTACCGGACAGTGCCACCAAATGTGTCCCATGGTCCCCACTTCCTTATTGCATCTCCAACAAGATTTCGACACCGTTGGGGCATACCGATTAATTTTTTCAGGCGTGAGATACCACCTGTATAAGATTTTCCTCTGGGTTTCTATTAGCGTGGCACTTTTTGTCGCTCCCACTGTGAACATGTTCACCATTGCCTACTGAGAGGGAGAAAAGACCATAGAAAGATCCCGCTCCCATCCCTTCTGATACGCCCAAATGTATTTCTTTTAAAAAAAAATTTAATAGTGTTTTTTCATTTTTCTGTAACAAAACTTTTTATTATTATTCATAGGACCTTATGTGTTAATTCCAGACATTTTCGTTCAGTAGTTTTTTGCAAACAGCGTTTAAATTTTGACACTTTCAATCATATTGTAAATTATTTTTGTTACCTGTTCGTTGGCTTGATGGCTTTTTTCTACAGCTGGTCAGGGCTCTGCTCGGCCGTTTTGTCAGTTGCATTTGGCGGCCCTCCAGCTTGTTTACGTCAGGTGTTCGACGGGTTGGTGGCGGGTTTTCGTCAGGTGTGCGGCGGCATTCAGCAGCTGATTCGCTGCATTCGGGGACCCTATGGTGAATGCTGAATTCACCACAGGGAGGGGAAATTTAATTCCCCCAAGTGGGGAGAATGACAGAGCACCGAAATGTCGATCTGTGAATAACCTCTTATAAACAGATTTATAATTCTTGAAATTAGATATAACATATATTTATGAAAACAAAATATACTAACTGACCTGGAGTCCCTCAGGCCTGGTCTTGTATGTAGTTTTATCGAGTGCACTTGTTCAGGTCAAGATATCCAAAGTTTCGTACAAATTTTTGCTTTACGCTATTTAACTTTCCTATCCTTTAGGTTTATCAAGGCATTAATGTTTTTTTGAGAAAGGATTTTACCAGAAAGGATACATTGAGATTTCTCTCATTTTCAAGTATGTCCTGGGTGGCGAGTATGTACCATTAGGTGTCTTGCCCAAGGACATTACTGGAGAGGTTGCTCACTGGGATTGAACCCATGACTCCACAGGCTCTCTCCATGCAGAGCAGTGACATTATCTCTACTCCACCCAGACAGACAGTTTTATATATAAGGTTTCAAGAAATCCAAGATGATCCATTCTTTTTTGAAAATCCATTTATGGTACCAAAAAATATTTTCTAATAAAACAATAAAAAAAAAATTTCCAGCGAGTCCAAAAAAGTTATTGCAGGAAAAAATGATCCGCTGTAGATTTGGTAGTTAACGTATATAATGTTGTTTTGATTAAGCAATTATTTTTTTCCGTCTGCTATGCGAAAAAAACAACAAACAAACAAGGAACAAGAAAATAATTCCTATTTTCAATGTAAAGCATTGCAATTATCTCCTGCAGGTGGCATTGTTGATCTTTGGAAATGTCGTGATTGACTGCAGAGCATTTCTGCGCAGCATTTAGATTATAATGAATGGCTGCAGAAAACAAATGATCTAACAGCATGTTGGTCATGATAAATTATTAGAAGGAAGTTTACAGCCTTAAATGTGTAGCCCTGTGTAACTCTTTTATTCTTAAGCTATAACGTTTTATTGTAAACCAGCTGTAACTTGTTAAACCCATTAAGCAGGTAGAACATTCTAATCAGAATATGCAAATAATTTTTCCAGTGTTAAATTAAGTATATGTAAGTATTTAGCATATTTAAAACATTTGTACACATTCCAAAAACTTTTGATTACAAATGAGTCATAGGCATTTGCAAGAGAAACATTAACTGTTATGGCTGCACTCCCAATTTCTTATGGCTGAGCTGCGATTCCAGGTACAGCCATAACTCTTGTTATAGCTTGGTGTGGCTATCAGGCTGCTATACATATATATATGTACTGTGTCTTGCTGAAGTACACTTACTGGAGCGGTGCAATCTGGCTGGGATTCAAACCTGTGTCTCCATGGTTATAAAGCAGTGAGATTACCTCTCCTCCATCCAGACAGTACATATTTACCCTCACCTTTGTGTGTCACCCCGCTCCCCTCAGATTGTAAACTCAGTCGAGCAGAGCTCTCTTATTGTTCTCTCTGTGTCAAACTTTTTTGTTAAATTTATGTTTGTATTCCCTACCCATTGTACAGCCCTGCAGAATATCTTGGCTCTTTATAATTAATTGCATTTGTAACAGAAGATTCATAGGTACTTGGTGAATAATGAAGAATAGACAGATTCTTGCTATTTAAAGTAAAAAAAATAAAAGAAAGGACAACCCCTAAAATACAAAATCAAAGGACACAGTAGAACACTTAAAAATGACTTTAGATTCCTTGGTGAAGAAAGAGTGATCTACAAACTCTTCTTGCTGTGATTTAAAGGACTTATTGAACTAAGCGAACGGTGCTCTCCCGTATGTCGCACTTCGGTGAGTTCAATTTGCTGATCCTGTCCGCAAAGTACTGAGAATCAACCTGCTGAATCGATTCTAGAAACTGCAGCAAAACCGCCGAATCGATCCGAAAAACCGCCGAATGCATCCGATGATCCGCTGCAAAACCAGCGAATCGATCTGAAAAAAGCTGACAACCCACCGAACAGACTGCTGACCAGCCGCTGGAAAAAGCCGACAAGCCGCCGACCGGGGTAAAGGAAAAAAAACCACAACTTTTAAAAGGTGTTTTCCAAAAACTACTGCATGAAAATGCCTGGAAGTAATATACAAGTCCTATGAATAATAATAAAAAGGTCTGTTACAGAAAAACCCCCATTATTTTAAAAACAATCAGGGAATTAAATTTAGCTGAGAAATTCCTAAAACAAATCATAATAAATAAATAAATAAAAATGCTTTTTGCTGCAAATGAAAAGAATAAACGGTTGAATAAATATTTCAGAAAAACAGGGAATTTGTTTTACATTGAAACCTAAGGGAGTCGCCTGATTAAAGCTGTCGAACAAGGCCACCAAAAATCAGGGCATTTCATTGATTTTTCGGGGTTCTCTGAATAGATTAACTATTATTTCTCCAAGGGGATTTCACTGTCGCCAAAGATCACCGTATTTCACTGGCAATTCGCCAATTTTTGACGAATTTTGAATAACTGAATGGCCACAAAATTGCACCGTACGGGGAAATTCCCTGTATGGTGCAATATCGTGGCCAATTCGATGGTCTTTGAATAACCCCTATAGCTGCTGCAAAGCATGTTCCTGCAAGACTGCATATAGTGTAGATATCATGAATGACTTGTGGAATAACTGCTCTCGACTTTGAGTCTAGGCAGTCCTGAGCTCACATTGTCTGAAAATAATGGTATTTAATATGAACGTCTTTGCTGGAATTTTGTGCGAACATCTTTTACATTAACAGTGTTATTCAAAGAGATCAGAATTGTGGCCAAAAGGTAACGATCAGTAGACATGTGCACAGCACAAAATTTCGTTTTGAACTAATGGATTAGTCCTAAAATGCAATTTATTTAGTTACTAAAGAAATTCGTTTTCAGTTCTTTAGTATGAAAACTAATTTCATTCATCCGAAAACCAATGGATACAATTACTATTGTAGTGGCTCCTCAGAGGGCTGAGATCGCTGCTTGTTACAGTATCTCTCACTCTCAGCACAATGTGGGCCATATTACATAGTTGGTGCTAACATAACCAGAGCTGTTGTAAACTTCCCAGAGCCATTATAGCCTATGGAGGTTTTCAGTTTACAACAGCTCTGGTTAAGTTAGCACCAACATTGTAATAGTGCCCCGTGTCAGGCAAAGCTGTTACAGTAACTGACTGCTGCTCATCACAGCGCTCAGAGGTTAGAACAATATTATTTCCTTGTTTTACTGAAACTCTGAGCGCTGTTACAGTCAGTTACTGTAACAACTGAGCCTGATACATTGTACTAAGAGATAATGTAACAAGCAGCCGATCTCAGCGCTCGCAGCCACTGGTTTTAAAGGGCTGTATAATGTTTAGAACATCCTCCTGCATTAATTAATACCCCTCTCTGTATAATGTATACAACATCCACCTGCATTAATTAATACTTCTCTCTGTATAATATATAGAGCATCCTCCTGCATTAATTAATGCCCCTCTCTGTATAGAACATCCTACTGCATTGGCATGTGGAGGGTGCAGAACTTCGGATGTTGCGATGTTGCACTCTTCATTGCTGGTCTCCTTCACTCAATGTAATATCACAAAAAGGACTGAAACTAAAATGTAGTGCATTTTATTTTAGTTTCTTTCGTTTTTTGTACTGAGCAGTTTCGTTTCTCTTGACTCACACTAAAACTAAATTATCCCAAAATTCTGACTAAATCGTTTTAGTACTAAAACGAATGCACATGTCTAACGATCAGTGAAATTCAGCGTACGGTTACCTTTCCTGGCCATTCGGCTATCCAGGGAGCAGGCATTTCGCCAAATGTTGGCGAATTGCCTGCATATACGGTGCCTGTCCGCTGCCTGTTCGAGGGCAGTGAAACCCTCCATAGAGAAGCAATGCTTCGTCTATTCAGAGAAAAAAAAAACGCAGTGAAAAGTTGCCGAAATGCCCTACTGTTTGGTGGGTTCATTCAACAGGTTTATTCAGGCGAATCTCATAGGCTTCAATGTTAAACATATTCCTGTTTTAATTCAATATCTAATAAACCGTTTATTATAATATTCTGCAGTAAAGAGTCTCTTTATATGTAGATTTGTTTGGATCTTTTAGGCATCTTTCGGGATTTTTTTGCGAAAAGTTTTGTTCAGTTTTATTTTTTAAATCGTTTTTTCTTTTTTCTGTAACAGCCCTTTTTATTATCTTTCATTGGATCATATATGTAAATTTCAGACATTTTCATTCTGTAGTTTATTTGCAAACAGCGTTTCACTTTTCAAACATTCAAGCGTACTGTTTTTTGTTTTTTTCACTCCATTCATCTGCGGTGTTGGCTTCTTCCGGCGGCTGCTCTGCACTGTGATCGGCTGCTGCTCAGGTTTCTCCGGCGGGGTTAATCCAGATGTTTTTGTGGGTTTCGGTGTGCGTTCGCCGGGTTTTGCGGTGAGTGTTTGTCGGGTTTTGTGGTGGCTTTTCCCTGCACTAAGACGGCCCAGTGGTGCTTGCTGAATACACCGCAGGGTCGCCGAAATGGGATCGCCAAATCGCACCGAATTGAAGAGAACGAAAGTCACCGAACTTGCGGTCACTTTTCGATTCTCTTTAAATAACCCTGTATGAGTCTTGTGAAAACAAGCAGGGTTATTCAGAGAGATGTGAAACTCAGGAGAATGACTGGAGATGTGAAAATTCTAGATCAAAATAGCCAAACCAGAAAAATTCTCCCATTTATCTCACTTTCCAATTCAGCTGTTTGTTCATTCTCCTGGCTATTCTCCAGGTTTTTACCTCTCTAAATAACCCTGTAGGTATTTAAAGGCTACCTGTTTTAAGAGATTCCTGTTTGTATGCAGTAAACCAACATTAAAATTCGCCTCGGAGTTATGACCTCATACTCATAACTGGAAGGTCATGTTTCTTATTTTTTGTTTATGGGTTTAGAAAAAAGATATCAAATCTAGACCATTGTCCCTATTCGTGTGATTGGTTGTTGTCACAATACAAATTGATATTTAGGACTTCAGTATAATATTTATAAATGTGTACCATGGAACGCCAGGTGCCTGAGAACAAACAGATTACTGTTTTTTTACAATAAACAATAAATTTTTTGATTTTGAGAAATGCCTAAATCATAATAACAGTGGTTTACATATTGAAATAATTCTTGAAAATTAATTATTCTTCCAATAATATCACCATTGTTGTGGTAAGTTTAGTTTCTGATTAAAATACCCTCATTTAAAAAAACAATGCAATTAATTTCCTAGAAATTTAGCAACATGTTTATGTTTAGATATTGTTTCTCCTGTTGCTGTCAAATAGCAATAGAGAGCTTCACTATAAGCTTTGGGTTTGACTAGCATTTTTGGCATATAAATATATTATACCTTATGCCCTCTTCATAGCAATGAAGTAGTTTTTAGTGGTCATAGGCTTCCTAATGATGCAACCTGATATATTAAGCTTTTTATGAATTTTGCTTTCACAGTCATTACCCAACTTATGGAGATTAATGGACCTTTTCCTGAATTGTTTGGAGTGTCTCAGACTTTAATAATGGTGATGGATGTTGCTAAAAGAAATTCTCATTAATGGGCTGCCTATTTTTACCTTTCATGGACACATTCCATATAGTTCCATATGCTTCATATGCCCATGCAAAGTTTCATCAATGTCTTGGGGATGTGATACCTGAGGATCTAATCCTCTGAAGTGTTAAATCAGTTACATTTTCGCAGAGAAACTTATTTAACAGTCAAAAATATGTTTCTATCTTTCGATTGTTTTATTGCATTACCTCTGGGCTATTTTTCTTTTTTTTCCCATCGTAATTCAAACAGTTCATTGATGACCTAATAGCCATGATCCTAATGTATGCCTTACCCCACAATATGTATAATTTATTATGCATTAAGCTCAGTAAAAAGAAAAAATGTATGCTAAGATACAAGTAGGTAGACACACATTTTCCATCACCAACCTATCAATTTTGAATAGAGATGCTTACAAATATATTACTATGGTTTAGCATTATTGATTTTCATACGCTAAATCTACAAGTCAATAAAGAAGGATAATGAGTTTACATTCCAAAGACTTTATCTTTATGAATATATTTGTATAAGACATCTTTCTTTAACTTTTTTCTGCCAAAAACAAGAAGAAACTATTCTTTTATTACAAAGGTGCACTAGATGGATTTTATTTTTTAAAATATGGTAGGGGTTTTGAAAGGTTTAGGCCATTTTTGGTGAAATATACATTAATTAGCCCCTTCACTACACATTTCAGGGTTATCCAAAGAGATCCGAATTGTGGCCGAAATGTAACCGAACAGTGAAATTCAGTGTACGCTTACCTTTCCTGGACATTCGGCTATCCAGAGAGCAGGTAGTTCGCCAAATGTTGGCGAATTCCCTCCACATACGGTGCCTGTTCGTTGCCTGTTCAAGGGCAGTGAAATCCCCAAAGAGAAGCAATGCTTTGTCTATTCAGAGAACAAAAACCAGCAGTGAAAAGTTGCCGAATTGCCCTGCTGTTCGGTGGTTTCATTCAACAGGTTTTTTCAGGAGAATCCCATAGGCTTCAATGTCAAAAATATTCCTGTTTTAATCCAATATCTAATAAACCGCTGAATGTAATATTCTGCAGTAAAGAGTCTATTTATAGATCTTTTAGGCATTTTTCGTGATATTTTAGCAAAAAAAATTTAGGGTTTTTTTAAATCGTTTTTTCTTTTTTCTGTAACAGCCCTTTTTATTATTATTCATTGGACCTCATATGTAAATTTCAGACATTTTCATTCTGTAGTTTCTTTGCAATCAGCGTTTCACCTTTCAAACCTTCAAGCGTACTCTTGCTTTTTTTTTTTTTACTCCAATCGTCTGTGGTGTCGGGCTTTTCCGGCAGTTACTCTGCGCTGTGATCGGCGACTGCTCGGGTTTCTCCGGCGTGTTCGGCGGGGTTAATCCAGATGTTTTTGTGGGTTTCGTGTGCGTTCACCGGGTTTTGCAGTGAGTGTTCAGCGGGTTTGCGGCAGCTTTTCCTTGCAATACGACAGCCCTGTGGTGCTTGCTGAATACACCGCGGGGTCGCCGAAATGGGATTGCCAAATCGCACCGAATTGAGAACGAAAAGTAAATGAACGTGCAGTGACTTTTCGATTCTCTTTGAATAACCCTAATTTGTTTTACATAAAGCCACAGCCAGGACAAAATGGATTTATGGAAAACAAATTTACAGCAGCCATGTATTGAAAATGTACCTGAAAATCATAAAAACACAATATCAAACTGATATATTTGACAGATGGCACATCTTCTGGCCAAAAAGTGCTACTACATAACCAAAATGCAGCTTGGGCTCTGTTTTTACTTGGGAAAAAAAGCAGATTCCGAGCAGTCTAAACTGTTTTGGCACATCCAGTGACATGTCCAAGGTACCTAAACATGTGGGGCACAGTCTGTGGCCCTTTTGCCAACTAAGGGCCCTATTCCAAGGTTAGCATAAACTTAATGGAGAAATGAAATAGTAAGTCTCTCAGTGATATTGATTAGGAAAAAAATAATAATAAATAATGCAACAAGGGGGTAACCTGTAAATTCAAATGGAGAGCTATATATCAATGCCTAGGTGAACAAACTTAACTTTTAATCAGATAAACAAGTAAAAATCCCTCACTCAAGCAAAGATATCAGCCAGGTGGCTCAAAGTAAAAGAGCAGCAGTACAACAAAAAATGAGAATAAGCCAGTGAATCAAAAAAAGCACGTACAAGTGTAACAAAGAAACACAATATTAAAAGTCAGTTCCCTGAGTACACTGGGTTTGTCAAGGACAAAATGTATATGTATATGCGAGTCTGTATAACTTGTAGCAGTGCCCAAATGCTTTATAATCAAAGCACCTCAATAAGCAGGAATACAATCCTTTTTTCTATTTATAGCAAAGAAAAGAGGAAAAGAACTGATAGGTACACTGCAAGCAGACTTCATAAATGGTTTGAACCCAGGAAAGTGGAGTGGGGGCTGCGCAAGCCACCAACACTCCATATAACAGGGAAGAGACAAATGAAACCATTGCCAGAGTAAAAATTATATTAGGAGGCATAAAGAATATTGGCAGGGCATAAAGTCAACATGTTTCGACGGTATAATGTGCCGGCTTCATCAGGACAGGCCCCTGTAAAGGTGGGAGCTAAGGTAATTTTGATTGCAATAAACAAACTTGTTTTGCATAGGTTCAGCAGGGGCTTTTATGATCGAGAATATTTGATCTTGGCAGTGAAGGGGTTAATCATGGTGGACAACTACTATATATATATATATATATATATATATATCCTGAGAGTTTTATTCATCGAACAAAGTGAGAAAATTGTGACTGACTATCAGGGATGGACTGGGACAAAAACCGGCCATGGACTTCATCCTGACTGTCCACTCCGATTATGCAAACATGCAGGGCTGGAATAAGATCTATATGGGCTTGAGCTAAAGATTTTGGTGTTTTTTTTGGCATTTAGTGAAATGAAAACAGATTTTATATTATTTTAATTTGCTTGCAATTTCAGTGCTTTGTGTTTTGCCGCATTTCAGGGCTCTTTTGTGATTTCATTTTGCCAAAAATACAGTGAATTCACTATTTAGTGAATGTTCACCATGTTTTGCCGAAAATGAAGTCATCAAAGCAGTTATCAGACGTAACCACTGAATCGTGCCGTATTGGCACTGGAAAATTCCTCTGAACTGAAAAAAAAACATAACGTTTCCTATTCTCCTAATAGGAGCTTAAATCAATAAAAATGTGTCTAAAAAATAAAAAAGGTCCTTTAAAAATAATAAAAAGATCTGTTACAAAATTAAAAAGTCTTTTAACAGCATAAAAACAAAACTGTCTAAAAAAAGACAAAAATACAAAAAGATCAAAGAGTAAAAAGTGTTTTTGCAAAGCAAAAAAAAATGTTTTTTTTAAAAAAATAATTAAAAAGTCAGGCCTAGGTGAGCCCCAGACAACGAACAGGCCCAGCAGGCCGGCCAACCTAGGTGAGCCCCAGGTGGCGGGCAGGCCTAGCCAGCCAGCTGTCCTATGCGAACCCCAGTCAGCCGGCTGAGCTAGGCAAGCTCGAGGCTCAGGCCTAGTCAGGCGGTCGATCACACCGACCCACTAAGCAATCAGCCCACTGGGATTCTCCCAGTAGTCCTAATGGCCAGTATATGTCTGTTGACTATCAATATCCAAGATCAGCTATATTTTCAGATTAGATATTTCAACTTTAACTTTACAATTCCCTCCCAACTTTTCTCCTCATATTAAGGATTTAGTGATGAGTGGTGCTTGGCACCTGTCTCTAAGGTTTATAGACATTAACTTTGACCTCTTGGCTTGTTTTTTTGCTATGATAAGCATTTAAAGTTGAAAGATGTTATAAAGACAGGTGTGCTCTTTTCCCAATCATATCCAATCAAATTAAGTTTCCACAGATGGACTCCAATCAAATTGTAGAAGGATCTTCAAGATGGTCCAGAGAATGTGATGCTTCTGATCGAAATTTCAAGTGTCATAGCATAGAGTCTGAATACATATGCCAATGTAATATTTCAGGTTTTGATTCTTATATTAAATCAGATTTTATTTGCACTTATCAGGTACTTATTATTATCAAGATGCTTATATCTCTTCCCAATGCGTGCATCCTCAGTGCGCAGAGCGTTCGGGACTAGGCTAATCCTCGTCTTGCAGTAGCTCCTCCCCTGCTCTACAGCACATTCTGCAGGCCACTGGTTGATAGCGCTGGTGTGATTTAAACGATCCAAGCCTGAAACTGAAATGCGATATACCCTAGACACCGCCTACCTCGGTTTGATGCCAAAATATTACACACCCACCTTAGGAATTTTCTATTACACTCATTTTATTGGGAACACCTCCTGAACCAGCGCATCTCTAACGGGTAACACATTTAACCATAACCACCTATACTTTTATGTTCTGTCTATCATGTATAAAATAGGCCTCTAATGCATCTCCTCACTCTTGGGTACCTCACACTTTGGGAGGACCAGATATACAGCAACCCTCCCTGCTGGTTTAACCCATTATATCGGTTTTCAATATTTAACCCTTCCCTACCAAGTGATTTTCCAAATCAGGAACCAGTGTTTTTTTGAAAAATCCTATTTTATTATTTATACAGTAAGAAATATTTTGGAAAATTCCCGGTGTATTTCTTACTGTAATAACCTATTTGGCAGGCAGATGGCGCCATCTACTGGCCAAATGGATTTACAGTAGTTTGAGTTGCTGCTCGTGGATCCCTGCATCGGCTGCTAAAAGCCTGATATGTCAGAGTATTCCTCAGCCAATTTTAAAAGTTTTAGCACCTTGAGCATTATACTCACAGGGCTAAAACTTTGGGGGTACCTTCTGCAGCCCAAAAGCAAATTAAATTCATTTACAGCAAACAAATTTAATTTGCTTTTATCCTTCCGAGCTGCAGATTGAGAACTCGATATCGAGACCTGATGTTGCCTTGGAAGTCCCAAGTTATATCGCTCTCGATAGTGAAGGGGTTAAGAACAGCAGTCTCAGGTCTCTGTTTGCTGTAATTTTTCACTTTTTTATTGACACAATGATACAATGTGATACTCTTGAAGACGCTGCCTGAATCACAGCGAGTTTTTGCAATGTGCTCTTATTGATCATAACATCGACCTATTTCTGGTAAATTCTTTCTTTGCTCTGTTTGAGCACTCATAGACTCATCCCTGACACAATCCAGTGTGTTTCATATGTGCCTTATATCTAATACTGAAAGTGCCATTGAGGCTGGGGTCAGACGAGCGTGATTTCTACGGACTGTACGTCCGTGCAGTACGGACATCGTCAGTACGGAAGACGCAGTAGTGGTCACACAGTCCGTTTTTTCACTGAAGTTATTTTTGACGGATGTAGGAGGGAAAAATAAATTAGAATGCAAAACCATTTTGTCCGTGAAAAATGCTGGACGTATAAATGCAGTCCGTCTGACCACATTCCATCACTCACACACAAAGCTATGCAGACGTTGCGGACGCAGCGCACTTTGTGCGGCCGTTCTAGCGGTTGTACGTTCTTGCCTGCCTTGCGTCCGTGGGCCGCGGCCGTTGTGCGTCCGCAGTTCAGTGCGGACGTACTTCGTGTAACGGGCTCCAATGGGCTTCCTGTCATGCTATCACGGACGTACTTTTAGGCGCAATCACGGACGTGAACACTACGCTCGTCTGACAGCAGCCTGAAGGTGCTTTATCTTACAGGTAACCCATGTAGGGTCCTATTACACTCTGCACGCTAACAGTAGCGCTCACCAGCGTGAGCACTACCGTTAGCTGCGGTGTTTAGGGCATATTGCAATCCAAACGCAAACGGGTTAAAAAACCCGTTTGCGTTTGGGACCTTGCGCTTCTCAACGCAAGGTCACTGCACTTTGCACTCCCTATACCTAACATGGGGAGCGCAAAGTGTTAATCAGCACTGGTATTACAATGTCCCAGCGCTGATTAATGTCTGGCTCTGGTCAATGAAAAGTTAACCAGAGCCAGGACTTGGTGTTAACGGATTCCGCTGGTGCTGCTGAATCTGTTAACACCAGCTTGAAAAAATAAAAAAACGCAACATATACTCACCCTCTGTCCCACGGCGAGGACCGCGGCTCCGGTCGCCTCCTCCGGCTGGCGGGAGCAGGGAAAGACCGGGGGAAAAAGTCCCCCCTGTCTCTCCCTGCGTATCACTATGCCGACCGGCAGAGAGGACCTCAATGGAGTCCTATGGACTCCAGCGAGTGGATGCTCGCGGCTGCGCTCAGCGCTGCCACGATTATCCAGATTTTAACGCTCGATAACAATGCAGGCAGCATTGTTTGCACCTGCATTGTAATCTGGCGTTAAAACGCGGGCTCAAGGGGGAAACTGCAGGCGCAGTTTTTCCTCCCCTTCGCCCGCGTTTTAACGCTAAGAGCGTAATAGGGGCCATAGTATCTACGCGGCATTCCTCTATACCTCTCCTAGACCCAACAATGCCTGTTTCCAACTGTATTAGAAGAGTTAATATCTATTTCTCAATTAAAGGGGTAATTTGCGAGTTGAAGATTTGCAGTACTTCCTACTCATATGTTATTGTACCACATTCTCCCTTACACCAGGAACTTTGCAGCTTTATAACTAGTGTTTCTATTTGCTAAGTAGGTAGTATTTTTGCTTGTATTGCTACCTTCTATAGCTTGGGTAGCCTCACTTTAGAACAGCTACCTCCACACACAATTTCTGTTGCGACGTCAGGCCTGCAGCCTGAATGCTACCCCTATTTGGCCATTATGTATCGTGGATTTTACATGTAAAATGATAAAAGTTAGGTTTTATTTATTTACTTTTTTCCCTCATTGTCTTACCTTGCAGTCTATGGGCCAAATCTCCCTCTAACCATGTTCATATCTCAACATGTTCCCAACTTCTACAACACGGAGTGATAGGTTCTCCCTCTGCTGGCCAGATGACTGAGGTTTGCCTTTCACATTTTCTCTTCGTACGACTGTGTCCCTATTCTTGTTTGCAAATAGTTCTGTCACACAGCTGACCAACATGTGTAATCCATGTGGTACAGTTAGAAAATCAAGAGGACATGCCATGAGCGATTCCTTACCTGCAGCCTTTGGATTGTACATGGTGTAGGATAGCATTTTGCATACATTGCCCTTCTGAATGAACAATATGTGTCCATTAACGCATGGCGTATTTGCCAAGCCAGGATGTGATATGCATTTACACAGACAATAGCAAAGGAGGTGTGTGCTTTTGCATCTTACCTGCGAAGAATTGCTGGACAATGCATTGCCTGACACCTGTGCCCATGTCCACAGCATCATCAGGTGGCACTATTGGGACCTCATCAGGAGCCACATCAAGGCCAGACTTTAATTCTAATGAAGTGCCATCGTCAATTGCCATATTGTGCAGCATGGCATACGCCATAACGATTAAGGCAGCTTTCAGGGGCTGGTAATGCTCTGGTACGCTGTGTAGTAGGTCTGATCCAGTCCTTCAGTCCTCCGAATGGGGGTCATGAACCATGGCCAGAGAGGGTATCCTAAGTCACCTAATACATGTTACATAAAACAAAGGTAATATTCTGTTAGATTGGGAAATACATTACAATTCTGATATTTGTTTTAAAGGATGCATATACTCACTAAAAAGCCATCCTTCAGAGAGCAGTCTGTCTTGGAAGTCCTGTGCCACCGAGGAGTTCTGCAGAAAGTATGAGTCATGGGCACTACCAGGGAACAATGCAAATGGGGGCATGATGCACTGACAATATAAGCATCAAATATCCTTTGCATGTTGATAGAATGGAAGTGCTTGTGATTGCTATAAACCTCCAGGGCTCACTGATCTCTATGTGAGTACAATCTATTGCCCCAGAACATTGGTCAACCCTCCAAGTGCATAAATCTGTTTCACACTATGCCAGCTCTCAGGGTTGGTAGGGTATCCAATAGAGTGGTGGCTATTGTCCCGCATAGATAGAATGAAGCAGAGGAGCAACATGGAGAAGGTGCTCTGGTGACAGCACCTAGGTCAGACCGGAGGCACTAAAAGGTCCCAGTGGCATGGAACCTCAGGCATCACAGCAGCTTGGTCATCCCTGGCACAGAGCTTTGTGAGACAGACCTGCACGTCAGATGGGACTGCAGCTGAAGGTAGAACCTGGTCACGTGTCAGTCTATAGCAGTGTTTCCCAAACCTGTCCTCGGGACCCTCTGCCTTGCCAGGTTTGCCAGATACTTGAAGCACAGCACAGGTGATATGATTTGCTGCTCAGCGATTGCAAAACTCTGTATGTTTTTCCCCAAAGTGATCTGCAAACTCTGGCCTGGTTGAGGGTCCCGGGGACAAGTTTGGGAAACACTGGTCTATAGCAATGGCGACACTCCATGGGTGACATTATCCAATGTCAGTCTATTGCTTTGGACACGAGGTGCTCGTGGGACTGGACGTGCCCTCTCCAACTCCTGCTAGCATCAGAGACGGTTTCTGCGTATGTGACACAGTACAAGAATAAAAGCAGCAGCGAGAATGTACACATGCCTGACAACATCTATTGTATAACAACTCTGGTATGAGGTCACTAGAACAACTGGGCTTTGCTGCATTGCTTTTTATGGGCAGAGGAATTTGCTTTTAGCCTGGTTGTTCATTTATCCAATTAGCAGAGCTTTGAGCAGTTGCTAAAATGTTTCACATCGCATCCGTGTGGTAATTAGCGCCCGCACTTTATAATTGCTGGTTCGAAGTGCGATTGGTTCTTTTGCACTCCCCATGTTAAGTATAGGACGCGCAAAGTACAGTAAGCTCGTGGAAGCCTTGCAAAAGCTCACACAAACTTCGATGCACTAAGCAATTACTAACAGGTTGACTGTGATTACTATAATCTGGGGAGCATGCGAAAAGTCACTTAACCTAGCGTTAGCACATGCTCACCTTAACGCTAACGGTAGCGTGAACTCTATGATCTGGCCCCCAGTCTGAAGCGATAGCTGAATATGCAACATACTGGGAAATAAATCCCTTTTGACCCCAAAATAGCAGTCAGATATCTCCTTGGATCAAACAGCTTTTACCCACATATTAAATCTTGTAACCCTTGATATACACGGTTATTCAGAGAGCGTGAAAAGCAGGAGAATGACTGGAGAATGAAAAATTCTAGGTCAAAATAGACGATTTGGAAAGTGAGATGAAAGGGAGAATTTTTCTGGTTTGGCTATTTTGACCTAGAATTTTTCATTCTCCAGTCATTCTCCTGCTTTTCACGCTCTCTGAATAACCCTAATTGTCACGGTGGCCCCCGCACCCCCCGGCGCCTGCAGCAGCTTCCTCGCTGCTCGCTGGCCAGGCGCCGAGTGATATTGCGGGCGCTTCCGCACACGTGGGACGCCGGGGGGCGGGGCCTGGCGGCGAGACGCGGACCCGCCGGGTTTAAAGCCCAGACTCACAGAGACGCCGGTGCCCTGACGTGGTGGTAGTTACTACTTCCGCAGAGCTCTTGTATATTTTGACTAATTATTGATTCTGTGTATGACCCCTGGCATTGGCAAACTAACTAACGATTCTGTGTACGACCCTTGGCATTGGCAAACTAACGATTCTGTGTACGACCCTTGGCATTGGCAAACTAACGATTCTGTGTATGACCCTTGGCATTGGCAAACTAACGATTCTGTGTATGACCCTTGGCATTGGCAAACTAACGATTCTGTGTATGACCCTTGGCATTGGCAAACTAACGATTCTGTGTGTGACCCCTGGCATTGGCGACACGAACCACTCTGTGTATGATCCTTGGCATTGGCGAACGAACCATTCTGTGCGTAACCCTGTATGGCATTAACTCTTCTAATTCTGGTATTGAGGTCAGTCTGTGTGGCACCCTAAGCACACATCAGATTACCCCTTGTTGTTAGGGTCTTGGAAGAGCTAATTGTTCTAGGTCTTGTGTATCATTCTATGTCTGTCTAGTCGTGCCGACCAATCTAAGGATCGGAAGGGTAGAGAGTGTCCTGCGTATAGGGACCACCACTCTAGTATCAGGGGGATCCGTGACATTACGTCAGGGCCAATGGATCCCGCAGACCTCTCTAATCAGTTGACCCGTATTGCAGCCAGACAAGAAGAGCAGGACCATAGAATGGACCAGATTGCTCTTGCCCTGCAAACCCTGTTAAATCGATCCAGTTCTGGAACTGCAAGCCCTCCAGACCCAGTAGTGCCTAGGGTCAGTTCGGCCGCTCCCGAGGGATGTAGGCTCAGTATGAAGGCACCCGTACGCTATGATGGTACACCAAACTTATGCCGGGGCTTTCTGACCCAACTCGAGATCCTGTTCGAGAACAATCCAGGGTCCTGTATGTCTGATAAAGCCAAAGTAGGCTATCTGATTAATCATCTAACCGAAAAAGCTTTATTATGGGCCACGCCCTTGTGGGAGAATAAGAAACCCATCATTTATGACTATGAGGGTTTTACCTCCGAGTTAAAACGTACCTTTGATCCCTCTAGAAGGGCTACCAATGCGGGTAGATCCCTGTTTCACATCAAACAGGGTAATAGGAGGGTCTCCGACTATGCCATAGAGTTTAAGACTTTGTCTTCTGAGGTACACTGGCCGAACGACGTTTTAACCCTAGCCTTTACCGAAGGCCTGAACGAGGCTTTTATGTTTGAGTTGGCTCCCTTAAAATTACCAGAACATCTGGATCATTTGGTTGATTTCTGCATTGCCATGGACGATCAAATCAGGGAAAGGAGACACCCCAGGATAGACCCAGAAGGGTCCTGCCCCCTTTGCCCTTAGTACCCAGACACACCACTACATCAGGCAACCCGGAGACCGCAAAGACTGATGTACCGGCCGTTGAACCCATGCAGATAGGAAAAACGGGTATTTCAGAGGCAGAAAGAGCTCACAGAAGAGAAAGGGGGCTCTGCTTTTATTGTGCTGGGGCAGATCATTTCCGCCTTCAATGTCCTCAGAGACCCAGGGGTAGCAGGGGTGAGACTAACAAATCAGGTCAAAGAACAGCTAATACCCAGGTTATCGGTTCTCTGTATGCCTCCTTTGTGACGATGAAAAAAAAAAAACCCGGATTCTGGTACCTATCTCCCTCATCTGGGAGGGGTTTCACCTCGAGACTGAGGCATTCCTAGACTCTGGAGCCTCAGGTAATTTTATGGACAGATGTTTTGCCGCCAAAAACCTCTTACCTCTGGTTCTAAAGGAGAGGCCTCTAATGGTGGAGGCCATAGACGGAAAACCCCTGTCATGTCCCCATATCACTCACGACACTATTGATGTATGCATGACTACAGGAGTTCTGCACCGTGAAACCATACGATTCCAGATTATCGACTCTCCCTCATGTCCTGTCGTTCTTGGGTTCCCATGGTTAATAGAGCATAACCCGGTGATTGATTGGGCCCAGCGAGATATAAAGTGTTGGGGTCCTAGTTGCCAGTCAAAGTGCCTGGGCAGGGTTAATACGATTGGTAGCCTCAATATTGCTACAGCACCTCCTTTGTCCACCGAAGTCCCTGAATGTTATATGGCGCTAAAGGAGGTGTTCTCTAAAACCAGGACTGAGGTCCTACCACCGCATCGCCCTTATGACTGTGCTATAGAGTTGCTCCCTGGTACTATGCCTCCTAGAGGACACGTATACCCTTTGTCACAAAAGGAAAACGACATTATGGAGGAATATATAAGGGAGAATCTAGAGCGAGGATTTATCAGACGATCCTCCTCTCCAGCAGGAGCAGGTTTCTTTTTCGTTTCCAAAAAAGAGGGTGACCTGCGACCTTGCATCGATTACAGAGGTTTGAATAGGATTACCATAAGAAATGCATATCCAATACCTCTTATAACAGAATTGTTCGACCGATTAAAAGGGGCCCGTATTTATACGAAACTTGATTTACGCGGAGCGTACAACCTGGTCAGGGTTAAGAAGGGGCATGAATGGAAAACGGCTTTTAATACACGTAGCGGGCATTACGAATACTTGGTGATGCCCTTTGGGTTATGCAATGCGCCAGCCGTTTTCCAGGACCTCATAAACGACACCCTAAGGGACTTTCTGCAAACGTTCGTTATAGTATATCTGGACGACATCCTGATATACTCTCCTGATAAGGACACCCATCACGTCCATGTGCAACAAGTGTTGAAGAGATTATTGAAGGCTGGTTATATTGTAAACTAGAGAAATGCTTATTCGACATAGAGACAGTGCACTTCCTTGGGTATATAATAACCCCTGAGGGTTTCCAAATGGATCCTAAAAAAACTCTCAGCGATTCTTGACTGGCCTTTACCCCAAGGGCTTAAAGCCATCCAGAGGTTTCTGGGGTTTACTAATTACTACCGGAGGTTCATTAAAAACTTTTCGGCCTTGGTAGCTCCCCTCACGGCTATGACTAAAAAAGGGCTGGTGAATCAGAAATGGACACCCCAGGCCAGTCAAGCCTTTGAGGCACTTAAACAGGCATTCACAACTGCCCCTGTTCTCCGACATCCAGATCCGGCTCTGCCTTTCCAGGTTGAAGTTGACGCCTCCGAGCTAGGTCTTGGTGCAGTCTTGTCCCAAAGGGAGGCACCCGACAAACCCTTGCATCCATGCGGCTTCTATTCCCGAAAGTTGTCCCCGGCAGAGAGGAACTATGATATCGGAAATAGAGAATTGTTAGCAGTTATCGCAGCCTTGACGGAATGGAGATACTTATTGGAGGGGTCTAGGGACCCCATTGTCATCATAACCGATCATAAGAATCTTACGTACATTGGAGACGCTAAACGGTTAAATGCCAGACAAGCGAGATGGTCATTGTTTCTTTCAAGCTTTAATTTCGTCCTCACATATAGACCTGGGTCAAGAAACATTAAAGCAGACGCATTGTCAAGACAATACGAATCCTACGAACATAACATCCAAGATCAGCATCCCATTGTACCCCAGGAAAGGATTATAGCCCTTACCACGATTAGTGTCTCGTCTCCTCTGATGTTAAGATTGCAGACCGCCCAGGGTACAGCTCCTGGGGGGAGACCTCCTGCGAAACTCTTTGTACCTGAGAACGAAAGAGAAGAAGTACTAAAACTTTATCATGATAACAAAACCTCTGGGCATATGGGGATCACCAAAACAGTGTCTAGTATACGTAAACTCCTCTGGTGGCCCACGGTGCGCCGTGATGTTAAGGATTACATAACCGTGTGCGAGGTGTGCACAAGACATAAAAGTCCCAAAACAGCGCCCATTGGTTTACTCCAGCCTCTGCCAATCCCCGAACGACCATGGTCGCATTTAGCTATGGATTTTATAGTAGAGTTACCCGAGTCAAAAGGGAATACTGTAATACTCACGGTCATTGATCGATTCTCCAAAATGGGTCACTATGTTCCTCTTCGGAAACTTCCTTCGGCAGCCGAACTGGTGCCCATTTTCATTACCAATGTGGTCCGCATACACGGTATTCCTCTTGGGATTGTCTCTGATAGGGGGACCAATTCGTCTCCAGATTCTGGAAAGGGTTTTGCAAGAATGTGGGGATAGACCTATCCTTCTCTTCGGCCTATCACCCCCAGACCAACGGAGCAGCAGAACGAGCCAATCAAAATATAGAGAAATATCTCAGGTGCTTTATATCCGAACGACAAGATAACTGGTCAGACCTGATACCGTGGGCAGAGTATGCCTTGAACAGTGCAGTGAGCGAAGCCACAGGACATTCCCCTTTCTTCACTGTTTACGGTTTTGATCCTCCCGTGCTCCCTGCTACATTTCCTGATACCGCGATTCCTGCTCTGGATGAGCATTTAGCGTCATTGAAAGAAACTTGGGGAAGGGTTAAAAGGGCACTGGAGGATAGCAGTGGTATCCAGAAGATCAAGGCCGACAGACACAGGAGGCCGGCACCCGTGTATCAAGTTGGGGACAGGGTTTGGCTTTCTTCACGGAACATCAAGCTCTTAGTACCCTCTGAAACTGGCACCCAGATACATAGGGCCCTATAAGATTCTGCGGCGAATCAATCCGGTCTCCTATGCTTTGGCACTGCCCTCCCATATCAGGATACACAATGTGTTCCACGTGAGCCTTTTAAAACCACTCTTGTGTAATCGGTACACCAGGGTCCGTGTCCCCCCTCCTCCTGTCTCTGTGGAGGGCGAGGAGGAGTTTGAAGTTGAGGCCATTCTGGACGCCAGGGTTTCTAGGGGGGTCCTTCAGTACTTGGTTGACTGGGTGGGCTACGGTCCAGAGGATCGCTCTTGGCTCCCGGCTACTGAGGTTCATGCTCCTCGGTTGGTGAGGGCTTTCTATTTGGCTCATCCCCGCGCTCCTGGGGGTCGTCCAGTGGCCGCCCGTAGAGGGGGGGTTCTGTCACGGTGGCCCCCGCACCCCCCGGCGCCTGGCAGCAGCTTCCTCGCTGCTCGCTGGCCAGGCGCCGAGTGATATTGCGGGCGCTTCCGCACACGTGGGACGCCGGGGGGCGGGGCCTGGCGGCGAGACGCGGACCCGCCGGGTTTAAAGCCCAGACTCACAGAGACGCCGGTGCCCTGACGTGGTAGTTACTTCCCGCAGAGCTCTTGTATATTTTGACTAATTATTGATTCTGTGTATGACCCCTGGCATTGGCAAACTAACGATTCTGTGTACGACCCTTGGCATTGGCAAACTAACGATTCTGTGTACGACCCTTGGCATTGGCAAACTAACGATTCTGTGTATGACCCTTGGCATTGGCAAACTAACGATTCTGTGTATGACCCTTGGCATTGGCAAACTAACGATTCTGTGTATGACCCTTGGCATTGGCAAACTAACGATTCTGTGTATGACCCCTGGCATTGGCGAACGAACCACTCTGTGTATGATCCTTCTTGGCATTGCGAACGAACCATTCTGTGAGTAACCCCTGGTATTGGCATTAACTCTTCTAATTCTGGTATTGAGGTCAGTCTGTGTGGCACCCTAAGCACACATCAGATTACCCCTTGTTGTTAGGGTCTTGGGAAGAGCTAATTGTTCTAGGTCTTGTGTATCATTCTATGTCTGTCTAGTCGTGCCGACCAATCTAAGGATCGGAAGGGTAGAGAGTGTCCTGCGTATAGGGACCACCACTCTAGTATCAGGGGGATCCGTGACACTAATTGTGTTTTTGCAGGAAGACATCCAGTCGTTGTTTAATTGTTGTACAGACTCTGCTGACCCATGCTATGAATGACCCATGCTATAACCTAATGAAAATGATATATTAATGCATAAATAGGTTCTGTTAATAACAACATATACAAAAACTACATTTTTCTTTCATGTATACATTGAACGCAACAGACACACAGGCCTTACATAAGACAGAAGGGAAACAATGAAAAATATTTATTTTGTTCTGTCGTTAAAAGGTTTATAGCAGTCATTTTGCATATTGAATATGCATTGGTTATCGCAAAAGAATAAAAAGTCTATTTACCATTGCGAAAAGGGGCAAAAAACACTTAGAAACTACCAGATCTACTTCTAACGGGGAATTTTATAGACAAATTTACTTATTTACCTTTAAATATTAAACACCCAGGACATACTTGAAAACGAGAGAAATCTCAATGTATCCTTTCTGGTAAATTACTTTTGCAAATAAATAAATATGTTGTATGGGGTTGTTCTAAAAAAAAAAAAAAAGGAAATATTACATAATTTCTCGAGGAAAATAACAGCCATTAGAGTGTGGTAATATTTGGTAGAGGGGTACAAATGTTCAGTGTAGTTTTCATTCAACACTTTTTAATAAATTGTAAATTCAATGTGTAATTTTTTATTTGCTGTGATACCCATTATTATTAATAAACATTTAGATTATATTTCACTCTTTGACACTCTGTGGCCAGTTTTGTGAGGTTTGCAGTAGTTATATTTCTTTTTTTGTCATTACTAGTAGGGTGGCTAGATGTTTTTTTTCTATCTCTTAATATTTCACTGACTGGACCGTTTTACACATAATTTGCATTGCATGA
Organism: Leptobrachium leishanense; assembly: GCA_009667805.1. Taxonomy (NCBI): domain Eukaryota; kingdom Metazoa; phylum Chordata; class Amphibia; order Anura; family Megophryidae; genus Leptobrachium; species Leptobrachium leishanense. Next base: position 332,320,012 of record CM019064.1, on the reverse strand, counting down.
GTTGACAGGTTTGAGACCATTTGCCAGATGCTATTCTAATATTGGAAAGGGTTAACATTACTCCCTTTACTACATTTTTTAATATTGCTAATTATATATAAAGAATATAATTTAACATATAGTTTAACACTTTAGCATAGTGATTTTTTTTCAACTTAACAATTGAGTTTGCTTTGGTTAAACATTGCTTTTTCCACTTTCATTTGATATACATAATATACTTAAAAAAGGCAAGTAAATTGCAGCTTCAATTTGTGCCACAGTTGTACATCTGGCTTTTAGAGTTGCTATATCTTCGCGGGAACGTGCTGCTTCATCCTAGATCAACTGATAATGAATCTAGCCCATTACCTGAAATGAACCATGACCACAGCTATGAGCAGTGAACTACAACTAACAACCTGTACACATCCTTCCATTTGTTATTAAAAACATCACATTCCAAATGTGTTTGGTCCACAATGTGAGGAGAGTGATAGGAATCTGTACTGGCAATACATTTCCTACACAACAGTCTATGTACAGCGACATGGCCACTGCAGAGACTGCTTGGTCTCTTTTTTGTAGCGTTTAGTTTTACCAACATAAACAAACTGTGGAAGCCTTTGTTAGGTGAAACATGTATTGGCACAGTTTTATCTTGGTTTTATATTATTTTATTGTAATAAATTTGTATTTTATGGTGATTGAATATCCGGAGCCCTGCTTTCTTCATCAGTGGGTTGGATGACCCCCAAAAGTTCATCCTGAGCTTTGAAACAGGAGAGCCACTGGTAGCCTGGGCTCCTGCGCCATGTGAGTGGATCCACTGATGTGCAGTTTTATGTAATAAAGATACATGTGGTGTGTACTATATTTTCTAGCTCTTATTACATGCATTCTGATCTGGAGTGAATACTCGTTGTCTGGAAAGGGAAGCCCATCCCCAGTAAACGAGGCATAGCACTTTCTGACATAGCTAAATCCCTTCTACTAGGACACTCTGCACTGAGTGTGACTATTAAGACATAGGGCCATATTACATACTTAACACTAACGTTAAAGCGCTTAGCTGTGTGAGAGTTAATGTTAGCTTAAGTGGCCCTGGCGCAGGCCGATCATATTACATTCCAAATGCTAACAGGTTAAAAATCCATTAGTGATTCGGAACTTTTGCTTTTTAGCACGAGGTTACAGTACTTTGCGCTCCCTATACTTAACATGGGGAGCGCAAAGAGATAATTAGCTTTAGTATTCTGTGGAATCAGTCAGCACCAGCTTAAAATCCCCCCCAAAAATTGCATACTCACCTCACATCCCACTGTGAGAAAGGCGGCCCGATCCATTTCTTCTGGCCGCCGGGAGCAGAGAGAGACTGGGGGGAAAAAGTCCCTAGTCTACCTCCGCGAATCGCTCCGTCGACCTGCAGAATCCCACGACAGGCAAATTCCTTGCTTCTGATTTCATGGTTTTGCAGTGTTGTTTATTACTGGGAATCACTGGGTATGGGATTTTAGCAATATATGTTAATAGTGCTCCTATGGTTGATAGTTCATAGCATATAGATTATTATTATTCTTTATTTATAAAGTGCCAGCATATTCCGCAGCGCTGTACAATAAGCACAGTATAGACAGGGTTACAATACATTGAACAACATTTGACAAACAGGATGTCATGCGCTGATTCCGGGGCGGTAGGTGCGAGCCAATATGCAATGAATACTAGTAAACCAGATATATTTATATATAAGGATTTATTGAGAAAAGGCACAAAAAAGGATAGGCCGGAGGCAACAACAGAATCTAGGAGGGGTAAACGAGAGAAGTGGGAGAAAGCTAAGGAATAGGGGAGGAGAGATTTTGTGTGTGTATATATATATATATATATATATATATATATATATACACACACACACACACAGGTTACAGGGCTAGAGGGAACTAGAGCAGAACATATACAGGTTACAGGGCTAGAGGGAACTAGAGCAGAACATATACAGGTTACAGGGCTAGAGGGAACTAGAGCAGAACATATACAGGTTACAGGGCTAGAGGGAACTAGAGCAGAACATATACAGGTTACAGGGCTAGAGGGAACTAGAACAGACTAAACATAGGGGGAACTGCAGATAACAAAATGGGAAAACAGAAACAGTATACTCAAGGTTATATATATGAATATATCAGTACTAGAGATGTGGGCAAGTCCTTGTGATCCAGGTAAGGAAAACTTGGGAGATCCAGGAAGATGCCAAGTCCAGAGGTCTGTAGTAAACAGGAGGTCCAGAAGGTTTGTAAATAATAAGTCCAGGGGGGAACTGTAACAGTGGTAGTCTTGAGAGGGTAGGATCCAGCAGAGTATGGGTCATAGGTTTCTTGGAGGAATCGCAGGTAGCTCCTAACAGCTTGGATATTTCCAAGGCAATGTGGAAGTCTTGGGTTTCAGGTGTGGCCTGGTTTTATGCAGGAGTAGGTGGTGATCTGGGCAACACCTGAGCATTACACAGTCAGAGGCGACTAGTGGTACTGCATGTGAAAGTCTCACTACTATGAGCCAGCACTGGGTTTAGGCTTTTTATTACGCCGGCGGCAATGATCATGACACAGGACAGGAAGAGATGAGGGCCCTATTCCCGTAGGTACTCACAATCTGGGAGGGTTGGGGTTGGAAACAGGAGGAGAGGACTGTAAGGTGAGAGTGATTGATGGTTGTGTCAGTGACTTGGGTGGTAGGCTTCCCTAAATAGGAATGTTTTAAGGGAGCGTTTGAAGGAAGAGAAGTTAGGGGAAAGTCTGACAGTACGAGGGAGAGCATTCCAGAGAGTGGGGGCTGCGCGTGAGAAATCCTGCAGTCTATCATGGGAAGAGGTGATGCGGGGAGAAGCTAGGCGCAGGTCACTGTTTGACCTTAGGGAGCGGGCTGGGGTGTATTTGGTGATTAGTGAGGACAGGTAGTGGGGAGCGGAGTTAGTGAAGGTTTTGTAGGTAAGGATAAGGATTTTGAACTTAATTCTGCAGTGGATGGGCAGCCAGTGAAGGGACTCACAGAGGGGAACGGCAGAGACAGAGCGGCGGGTGAGAGCCTGGCGGAGGCATTCAGGATGGATTGTAGGGGGGAGAGGCGGGACAGAGGGAGGCCAGATAAGAGATTATTGCAATAGTCGAGTCGGGAGATTACCAGGGCGTGTATGAGTTGTTTTGTGGTGACAGCGGTAAGAAATGGCCGAATTCTGGAAATATTACGCAGTTGGTATCGGCAGGAGGAGCAAAGAGACTTGATGTGGGGGATGAAGGAAACAGCAAAGTCAAGTGTAACTCCAAGACAGCGAACTTGGTTTGATGGGGAGATGGTGATACCCTCCACCGTGATAGAGAAGTCAGGAGGTGGGGAGGCATTGGAGGGAGGAATAAGTAGGAGCTCAGTCTTTGACATGTTGATCTTTAGGTGGTGGGAGGCCATCCAGGAGGAGATGCCAGATAAACAGTCACTGACTTTTGAAAGGACAAGGGGAGAGAGATCAGGGGTAGAGAGGTAGATCTGAGTGTCATCAGCATAGAGGTGGTAATTAAAGCCAAAGCTTTTGATGATTTTGCCCAGGGAGGAGGTGTATATGGAAAAGAGCAGAGGACCAAGGACAGAGCCTTGAGGTAGAGGCAATGAGGAGGAGGAGTTACCAGCAAAGGACACACAGAAGGACCTGTTGGATAAATAGGTAGATATAATATAATATAGATGTTCTGGAACTTGTGTTTTGTACATTTGCATATTGGTGGCAGGAATGTTTCTACTGGGGGGGGGCACTCTTTGAAGTAGGGGTCTACAAATTAGCTATCCCGGTGGGATGAGGAAATTGATGAATATGCTGGAGGTTGTTTTTCATGAAGCCAATGCTATAAATGTAGAATTGAGACCCTGGCACTGAATATAAATAAAATAGGTTTTAATCCCACCCTATATCTTACTAATATCCCCCAATTCCCATATCTGTTTTTAGCTTAGAATATTTTACGTTTGACATGTTGCAAATGTTTCTCCACTCTCTTGTCTCATACTGTCAGGTTTAATACCTTGCAGGTACTTGCCTTTCAGGTTATGAGCCCAATATGCAGGTCTTGGGGATGCACACAGTTCGTGGGAGAGGAGAATCACACAGGAGGGCTGTGGGACAGGACACAATGAGACTCACGGGTTGGCTGAGGGTGATGGGGAAAGCAGTCCTTGTGTCCAGGTATGAAGATAGGTCGTTGCTCCTGGGAGAGCAACGTGGGATTAGGGAGGATGGATGGGTCGTTGCTCCTGGGAGAGCACGGTGGGATAATAGGGGGGAAATACAATGAGTGGATAAGGAGAGCAGGTTTCTGGAGCTTGATCTTGCAGGTCTTGTTCATAAGAACAGCAGACAACAATGAAGCATTGGGCAGAGGGTGTGTGGAGCCTTTATTGATTAGGCAGAGGGGTGTGTCATGTGACCTGTGGTGTGTGTGTGGTTTTAACTGTTTATTAGCTGGTTCACAGCAGAAGGGCAGCACCTTTCATGGAGCTGCCACTTTCATGGAATGACACAGGAACGGACAGGTACGGTCCTGACACATACTGTCTACTCCACTTTGCCTATGTATTTATTTTTCTAAATAAATCCAAAAACAGTTTGACATTCATACAACAGATTTGAAAACTGAGAACAGGACTTAAAAACATAAAATGAAGGTCATCTGTCATTTGACAGCATCATAGAGGAAGATGAATTTGTTTTATAGCTTTCCTGTAGCACAAAAATAATGTAAACACCCATACACTACTGGAAATACTGCTACATACAGCTGTTTGGCAAAGAGACATGACATGAGTAGGTATGCAAAGACTATTAATTATGGGCCATTATCATAGAAACATTATAGCCACTTCTAATCTTTGCATTACTTTTGTAGTTTATGACTTTTCACAATAAAGACAAACATTTAACCAAACCAATTCCTTGAATAAGGGCAAAGCTGAGGCCCCCTAGATTCATGCATATAATGTGACTTGACTATTGTAATAATCTTCTTGATGGCCTCCATCTCTCCCGCCTCTCCCCCTATAATCCATTATAAATTCCTCTGCCAGGCTCATCCACCTCACCGTCTCTGCCGCTCCCCTCTGCGAGTCCCTTCACTGACTCCCCATCCACTGCAGAATTACATTCAAAATCCTTACCCTGACCTACAAAGGTCTCACTAACTCAGCTCCCCACTACCTGTCCTCACTAATCACAAAATACATCCCAGCCCGCTCCCTAAGAAGCTAGTTGCAACTAGCTTCTCCCCGCATCACCTCTTCCCATAATAGACTGCAGGATTTCTCACGCACAGTCCCCATCCTCTGAAAAGCTCTCCCTCATACCATCAGACTTTCCCCTAATTTCTCTTCCTTCAAACACTCCCTTAAGACATTCCTATTCAGGCAAGCCTACCACCCAACTCACTGATACACCTCACTGCCCCAACCAGTCCATCATTCTTACCTTGCAGTCCATCACTCTCACCTTGCAGTCCTCTCCTCCAGTTTCCACCCCAACCCTTCTAGATTGTAAATTCCCAAGGGAATAGGGCCCTCATTTCCTCCTGTACTGGTTGTCAAAATGTTTTTCAATGTATTGTAACCCTGTCTATGTTGTGCCCATTGTTCAGCGCTGCGGAATATGCTGGTGCTTTATAAATAAAGAATAATAATAATATTAAAGTTACTAAATATACAAATGCTGACAAAAAAGTGTATATTTCATGAGAGATGTATGCTTGCAATATGAGCTGAGAAATTAAATTATTAATTTATGTTATTATGGAGAGAGACCCAAATCTTCAAAATGCAGTTGGGGGGGGGGGATTTGAATCAAGAAATAAGTGACAAGAAAAAAAAAATAGAAACAACAAGTGAATAAGTACAGTTGTGTTCAAAATTATTCAACCCCCACTGAAATTGAGTGTTTTGGCCAGTTTGACATTGATTTTGATCATTCAGTCATCTTGCTTACAATTAAATCAAAGAGGCACGTGTAGGTCAGACAAATATAACATAACATTTATAATGAAATAACCACAAATGTCTTTTCTGTGCTCACATCATTATCAGTTTTATTCAACCCCCAAGTGACATTCAATCTTAGTACTTAGTACAACATCCTTTTACAGTTATAACAGCTTTTAAACGTGAAGCATAGCTTGACACAAGTGTCTTGCAGCCATCTACGGGTATCTTCGCCCATTCGTCATGGGCAAAAGCCTCCAGTTCAGTCACATTCTTAGGCTTGCGCACTGCAACTGCTTTCTTTAAGTCCCACCAGAGGTTCTCAATCGGATTTAAGTCAGGTGACTGTGATGGCCACTCCAAAATGTTCCAGCCTTTAATCTGCAACCATGCTCTAGTGGACTTGGAGGTATGCTTGGGATCATTGTCCTGTTGAAAGGTCCAACGTCTCCCAAGCCTCAGGTTTGTGACGGACTGCATCACATTGTCATCCAATATCTCCTGGTACTGAAGATAATTCATGGTACCTTGCACACACTGAAGCTTCCCTGTACATGCAGAAGCAAAACAGCCCCAAAGCATGATTGACCCCCCGCCATGCTTCACAGTAGGCAAGGTGTTCTTTTCTTCATAGGCCTTGTTCTTCCTCCTTCAAACATAGCGTTGATCCATGGGCCCAAACAGTTCTAATTTTGTTTCATCAGTCCACAGAACACTATCCCAAAACTTCTGTGGTTTGTCCACATGACTTTTGGCATACTGCAGTCGACTCTTCTTATTCTTTGGAGACAGCAAGGGGGTGCGCCTGGGAGTTCTGGCATGGAGGCCTTCATTACGCAGTGTGCGCCGTATTGTCTGAGCTGAAACTTCAGTACCCACATCTGACAAATCTTTTCTCAGTTCCTCAGCAGTCACACGGGGACTTTTCTCCACTCTACGCTTCAGGTAGCGCACAGCAGTCAAAGTCAGCCTCTTCTTTCTGCCACGACCAGGTAGCGTTTCAACAGTGCCCTTTGCCTTGAATTTGCAAATGATGCTTCCTATGGTCTCTCTTTGTATGTTTAACATCTTTGCAATCTTCTTATAGCCATTGCCCTTCCTGTGAAGAGTAATCACCTCTTCTCTTGTCTTCCTGGACCATTCTCTTGACTTCACCATGTTTGTAACCACACCAGTAAATGTCTAGAAGGAGCTGAGTATCACAGTCATTTTAAAGCTGCCTAATTGGTGCTTATTATGCTTTATTGCTGCTCCGTGACATCCACAGGTGTTTTCAATACCTGATTGAAAACACTTGAATGAACCTCTGTTCTTCAGAGTGGTAGTCTTTAAGGGGTTGAATAATTGTGTCAATGAAGAATTCACAAAAGAAACATTTACTACTGTATTACAAAACCAATTGATGTCATTTTAGTTGCATATGGTTCTTTAAAAAGTCCTTGTAGGATTTCATTCTGAATACAATTACAAATGTCACTAAATTCCCTAAAACCCTTTACAGCATTGGGGGTTGAATAATTTTGAACACAACTGTATACTTTTTAAAAAACTGCTGTCTTGTCAAATTTTATTTTCTCAATATTTCCCTCAAATGTAAATTAGATATTTCCACGAGTAAATTTTATTTACTAGTAAATAAGAACTAGTTTATTGGTGTATAGTTTTAAATAAGTTCTCTCTATTATTTTACATATTAAGAGAATTTATTTCGCAAGTAATATGTACGTACCGTGGAAAGCAAAATGGTGAAAATATCAATCTTGGAAATCATGAGATAGAAAAAAAACAAAAGGGTGATTGTGGAGCAAATTTGTATAATCAAATAAAATAAGTTGTGTTAATAATGTTTTACACTTTTAAGACTACATGAAAAATAAATATAAAGGGTTATTCAGAGATGTCCGAAATGTCGCTGAAATGTAACCTGACCCTGAAATTCAGCGTACAGGGACATTTCAGGGCCATTCAGCTATTCAGAGAGCAGGCAGTTAGCCAAATTTTGGCGAATCGCTTGTACGTACGGTGCCTGTTTGAAGGCAGTGAAATCCCCCATAGAGAAGCAATGGTTAATCTATTCAGAGAACACCGAACAGCAGTGAAAAGTTGCCAAAGTGCCCTGCTGTTCGGTGCTTTCATTCGGCAGGTTTAATCAGGTGAATCCCATAGACTTCAATGTCAAAAATATTCCCAATTTATTGCAATATCTAATAAACTGCTTATTATTTTTATCTGCAGTAAAAGGTCTCTTTATTAATAGATTTCTGTTTTTTTCTTTTTTCTGCAACAGACCTTTTTATTATCATTCATTGGATCTAATATGTAAATTCTATACATTTTCGTTCAGTAGTTTTTTTGCCAACAGCATTTCAATTTTGAAACTTTCAAGTGTACTGGTTTTTTTTTTTACCCCGTTCGTCAGCTTCTCGGCTTTTTCCGGTGGGTGGTCTGTGGTCTGTTAAGCACTTTCATTCCGATTCTCAGTCTTAATTATAGCGCAGAGGACCTTCCAGACTGTGAAAGGCATCTCATAGCAACAAAAGTTTTTTACTTTCTCTTACAACCCCCCCCCCCTCCTCCCCTATTTTTCTCGGTTGAACACAACGCAGAAGTGGGAAGTGAAAGGTGTTCCAGGAGAGAGAGGTGAGGTACACACCGAATCAAGGTGAGGTACACACCGAATCATCTGCTTACAAGCTGAGCCTGAGACAATCGAGGCTCCACCATCGGTGAGTTAGACCAAAACGCTATTCCTGACCGCCACTTTTATTTACTGTGTTACGCTATGGGAGCACTGTAGCTCTGCTTGTATTTCATTTGAGGCCAACTGGAGGACAAAGAAGGAATACGCCACCCTATATCTGGTGTGAGGTGCTTCAACCCAGAGCCAGGGATTTATTAGGCTCTACAATCTGTGAGTGAGATTCTTTTATATGCTCACCTGAAATATATGAAACAGCCTGCACTATTGTTTTTGGGTTTTTTTTCCCTCTTTTTCCCTTTTATAAATCATCCACTGAAGAGATGAGCTGCGGGAGTGGACCCTCCATCTCTACAATATGGGTCATATGCTGTGTAACTACTTGTGACCACAGAACTTGGTTTCATTCATACTTTGCACATTTGCACGTGCACTTTACTGTGGCTTAGGACTCATCTATTTTTTAGCTCGCGAGAGAACTATTAGCACTTTGTGTTCCAGCGCACATTTTGTGTATGCACTTTTGATAAGTGGATTCTACAGGCACATGCACTTTATTATTATACATCATTTGTTGCATGTTTTTTAGGTTTTGTTGCTACCGAATGTGTTACGTATTGTGATTTTGCACAATTTGATTGCTATTTGCACTTCTATTGCAATTTGCACGTCTCTTGGGACCTGACGGTTCCTTGCGACACATATAGATTTTAGGCTCCCGTACGAGTACCCGAAGGGCCATTCAGGCCAGCGTATATGTGATTTAAAAAAATTTACCACTGCGCCACTAGGACACTTTCTTCTTGTTTCCTTTATCGTATTTGCACAGTTTGTTAAGATTATGTGTAACACCTTGTAGGCTGCAACCCCAAATTCTATATATACAAATCAGCACCTCCACAAGCAACCCCTACCCTGGTCTGTGCTGTGATTGGTGGCTCAACAGCTTTTTCGGCTTGTTCTTTTTGGCGGTTCGGGTGGGTTTTTGGCGGGTTTGCGGTGGGTTTTCCCTGCACTCTGGGGAACTTTGATTCCCCAAAGTGCAGGGAACTGCAGGGAAAGAGAGCACCGAAATGTCAGCGATATTTCGTACTCTCTGAATAACCCCAATACTGTCACATTTTGCATAAAATCGGGCCTGTGTTTGTAAGGTGCATGTAGCACCACCCCTTATTATAACAGTTACGGTTACAGGTATTTATAAAGCGCCAATAAATCCCTTAGCGCTGTACAATGGGAGAGACAGAATAACAAATATACATTCATGTTATACATACATGGAACAGAAGGAGGGAGGATGCTGCTTGAGAGCTTACAGTCTAAGAGGTACTTGATATTTGGTACTTAGTAGTGATACCTTTTTTATTGGACTAACGTTACACTCAGGCTAGGGTCAGACGAGCGCATTCTGTGCGGACTGTGCGTTAGTCCAATTAAAAAGGTATCACTACTACTGCTATATTCTGGTGATTTTGGCATCTGGACTAACATGGCTTTTCAAATCTACTACATATATAAATATATACAACAGTGGAAAGGTTGCACTCAACATGAACAAGCAATAACATCATTTGCATCAATACAGTAATACCATTTCCAAAAAAAGAGCACTCCATATAAATGACCACTTTCTTCCAATTCATTGCATTTCAAAAAAACGCCATTTATAAAATAAATATAAGTGGTGATTTTTTTAAATGTAATGAATTGGAAGAATGTGGTCATTTATATGGATTGCTATTTTTTTGGGATATTATATATATATACATTAGACAAAAAGATTTTGCACTCACGGTTCACCATCAATGTACAGTATTTGACACCCAGGTGCTTGACAGTGGTCTCCAGTTAAATATTCATGCAAGCAAGAGTCAGCACTCATGGGTTTTTTCTTTTCCAAAAAGTTTATTCAATGATTATATGGATTCAATAAACTATATATATATAATCAACTAAAGAGATAAATGTACAAACATATTAGGGGTTTATCAGAGCACTGAAATTTCAGCGAAATGTCGGTGCTCTCTCCTTCAGCACACTTCTGCACAGGGCCGGCGCTACCGCTAGGCGAGCTAGGCGGCCGCCTAGAGTGCCGTGCCCGCCTAGGGCGCAGCCGGGCCCGACCACTGAAAAATCAGTGGCCCAGCACCGGCCGCCAGATCCCGGCAATCAGCGCCGGAATCTGGGAGCTGGGCGCTTGCCGTCCCTCTCCCTACGCGAGCGGCCGCTGAATTGCAGCTTGGCCCCTCGTGTGGGATCGGAACCACCTGACCAGTGCATGAGATCCTCTCGCGAGACCTCTGCGCTGGTCAGGTGATTTCTGGCGAGCGGCCAAGCTACATGTCAGCAGCCACTCGCCTCGGAGAAGATGCCGGCGGAGATGAGCTGGAGGGCACTAAATACCCATGTGTGAGCTGGGGGGCAAATAAATACCCACGTGTGAGCTGGGGCCTGGGGGGAGATTATATACCCATGTGTGAGCTGGGGGGCACTAAATACCCATGTGTGAGCTGGGGGGCACTAAATACCCATGTGTGAGCTGGGGGGCACTAAATACCCATGTGTGAGCTGGGGGGCAAATAAATACCCATGTGTGAGCTGGGGGGGAGATTACATACCCATGTGTGAGCTGGGGGGCACTAAATACCCATGCGTGAGCTGGGGGCACTAAATACCCATGCGTGAGCTGGGGGAGATTATATACCCATGTGTGAGCTGGGGGGCACTAAATACCCATGCGTGAGCTGGGGGCACTAAATACCCATGTGTGAGCTGGGGGGAGATTATATACCATGTGTGAGCTGGGGGGCACTAAATACCCATGTGTGAGCTGGGCGGGCAAATAAATACCCATGTGTGAGCTGGGGGGAGATTATATACCCATGTGTGAGCTGGCGGCTGGGCACTATATACCCATGTGTGAGCTGGGGGGCACTAAATACCCATGCGTGAGCTGGGGGCACTAAATACCCATGTGTGAGCTGGGGGGAGATTATATACCATGTGTGAGCTGGGGGCACTAAATACCCATGTGTGAGCTGGGCGGGCAAATAAATACCCATGTGTGAGCTGGGGGGAGATTATATACCCATGTGTGAGCTGGCGGCTGGGCACTATATACCCATGTGTGAGCTGGGGGGCACTATATACCCATGTGTGAGCTGTGGGGCACTATATACCCATGTGTGAGCTGTGGGGCACTATATACCCATGTGTGAGCTGGGGGGCACTATATACCCATGTGTGCTGGGGCAATATATACCCATGTGAGAACTGGGGGGCACTATATATCCATGTGAGCTGGGGCAATATATACCCATGTGAGCTGAGGGCAATATATACACATGTGAGCTGGGGCAATATATACCCATGTGTGCTGGGGCAATATATACCCATGTGTGCTGGGGCAATATATACCCATGTGAGCTGGGGGCAATATATACCCATGTGTGCTGGGGCAATATATATCCATGTGTGCTGGGGCAATATATACCCATGTGTGCTGGGGCACTATATAACCATGTGAGCTGGAGGCAATATATACCCATGTGTGCTGGGGGCAATATATATCCATGTGTGCTGGGGGCAATATATATCCATGTGTGCTGGGGCAATATATATCCATGTGTGCTGGGAGCATTATATACCCATGTCTGCTGGGGGCAGTAATGTGCAGTGTTTATGAGGGTATCACAGAGCTCCACAGTAATGTGCAGTGTTTTTTTGTTTGGGGGGCGCAAGTAGCTGGTCTTGCCTAGGGCGCAAAATAGTCTAGCACCAGCCCTGCTTCTGCACCCTTAATTTGCCAACCCTGAGGTGAATTCAGCAGTCACCGCAGGGTCCCCGAAGTACTCCGAATCGACACGTCGTACACAACCTCAAACCACCTCAAAACCGCCGAATCGTTTTGAAAAAACGATTTGCTGCCAAAAAAACTTGATCCGCCGAACAGATCACCGAACGACTCCAACCAGCTGATGAACGCTGCCAGAAAAAGCCGACCAGTCACCAAGCAGGGATGAAAAAAAAATCTAGTGAAAATGACTGGAAATAATATATAAGGTCCTATGAATAACAATGAAAAGATCTGTTACAGAATAAAAAAAAAAAACCATGAATCAAAAATTTTACCAAAAAATCTAAAAATGCCAAAAAATATTCTAAAAAATAAAGAGACTTTTTGCTGCAAATTACAGAATAAACTGTTGAATAAATATTTAATAAACACAGGGAATTTTTTTTGGAAGAACAATGAAGCCTGTGGGATTCGCCAGGTTAAGCCTGTCGAATGAAACCACTGCTATTATTTGACGAATCACCAGCTTTTTGAATAGCTGAATTGCAACGAAATTGCACTGTACGGGGAAATTTACCATTCGGTGCAATTTGGTGGCCAATTCGACTGTCTTTGAATAAACCCCTAATGTATCATCAAGTGCTACTCTGATGTGATACACTTCAGAGAGGACAATTCCTCAGTGGCCGGTGGACATAGGATCCAATGTACATAACCGTTGTTTTTCTAATTTCTCTTCAAATTTATCAAGAAGACATAATATGCCTGAAAAGAATATAATTCCAGCAAATAATAAAAATATAATGGAAATCTTTAACATTTAAAAAAAATTGATACGTTATAGTATTTTTAATATATATATTAGTTTATTATTGCAGATGCCATTTGCACCTCACAGCAGTTCAAAGAACTGTATCACAGAGCTCCTGTGCTACATTCCCCATATGCACCAAGGAACTCTGGGTAAGATATGCAAATTAGATTTGTCTCACTTTTATTGTATCCTGGGTCTGTTTTCACACAGAACACTTCAATCAATGACATGGCATACTAGATGGCTTTTATTAGCAGAGATCAGGTTTATGCAACTGGTTTAAACCTGGACCGTGCTGTTTCAGGTTTATTGGACCCTCTTCAGCAGTAGCTAGATTACCCAGAGTTCCTTGCTGCATATAGGGAATGTAGCACAGGAGCTCTGCGATGCAGTTCTTTGAATTGCTGTGATGTGTAAATGACTTCTGCAATAATAAACCTTGGGCCCTATTACATTCTTCGCGGAAAAACGCACGGTAAACGCATGAATTTTTGCGCTAAGCGTCAAACCTTAACGCGCGTAAATCAATGCTGGTATTACATTCCTCGCGCATTTTTTCATCCGTCAAAACATAACGCGCGTAAAACGGACGCGCAAAAACGCGCACGCAGTAACGTTAAGTTTTTGCGCCTGTCAAAGTCAATCTGCGCATATATGCTGTATCAAAAAAAAAAGCACGCACAACTTCTCAAATTTATTGGTTTGGTATGTTTAGAATGTGTAACTATACTTTGCTGCATATTTTTTTTTGGGCTAGTGTATTTGGTTTCGGGCAGGTTGATAGAATTTGCCATTAACACCAGCTTTCAGGAGTTGCTAACATTATGCGCGCAAAGGCTGTGTGTTAAATCCTGCACATAGATTGTAATAGCATCCGCGTACCAGCGCACAAATGCATTTGCGCTCACAATGTTAAGTATAGGACGCGCGCAGTAAAGTAGGCTCGCGCAGCATTCACGCAGGTTCACCCGTGGTAGACATATATAAGAATGTAATAGGGCCCCTTATTGGTTATTGTGTGGAGGCATTTTATTAAATTTTTCGCCCTCCACCACAACACACAAATAAGTATATGTATGTGTATATATATATATATATATATATATACTGTATGGTGTATATGTATATATATATTCCGTGATGCAATCAGAAATCATGAGGCATCATACAGAGGCGTAACTAGAAACCTCAGGGCCCCGATGCAAGAATCCATGAAGGGCCATCCCTCGTCAGCTGTGGGGAGGGGCCGAAGCAGGTCATTGAAGTCAGCGGGGCGTACCAGTACGCCCCGCGCTTTCAAGACCCACCCTCCGCGCGAGCCCCAGATATCAGACCCTCAGTATCAGGCCCCAGTAATTAGCCAGCCAGTATCAAACCCCAGTAATTAGCCAGCCAGTATCAGACCCCCAGTAATTAACCAGTATCAGACCCCCAGTAATTAGCCAGCATCAGACCCCCAGTAATTAGCCAGTATCAGAGATCCCAGTAATTAGACAGTATCAGACCCCAGTAATTAGACAGTATCAGACCCCCAGTAATTAGCTAGTATCAGACCCCAGTAATTAGCCAGTATCAGACCCCCAATAATTAGCCAGTATCAGAACCCCAGTAATTAGCCAGGATCAGACCCCCCCCAGTAATTAGCCAGCCAGTATCAGACCCCAGTAATTAACCAGCCAGTATCAGACCCCAGTAATTAGCCAGTATCAGAACCCCAGTAATTAGCCAGCATCAGACCCCCAGTAATTAGCCAGTATCAGAGACCCCAGTAATTAGCCAGTATCAGACCCCCAGTTATTAGCTAGTATCAGACCCCAGTAATTAGCCAGTATCAGACCCCCAATAATTAGCCAGTATCAGAACCCCAGTAATTAGCCAGGATCAGACCCCCCAGTAATTAGCCAGCCAGTATCAGACCCCAGTAATTAACCAGCCAGTATCAGACCCCAGTAATTAGCCAGTATCAGAACCCCAGTAATTAGCCAGTATCAGACCCCAGTAATTAGCCAGTATCAGAGACCCCAGTAATTAGCCAGTATCAGACCCCAGTAATTAGCCTGCCAGGGACCACCCCTCCACAGGGCCCCATACCATATTAATGCTTGTACCCCCCTGATGGTGGCCCTACACACGCACATGCACACACACATACACACACACACACACACACCCCAGCTTGTTACATACTTATGGTTCTACTCTCTCCACTTCCCCTCCCTGCACGGGCTGGACACTTCCAGCACAGCAGGGGAGGTTCTGCTTTGCTTGGCTGTGGAGGGGGAAGGGGCAGGGCCAGCACGTCCCCATGTGAGCTGTCCTCTTCTTCCTCCTCTCCCCCCCTTCCCCCCGGCAGGGCCTTTACTTCTGGTTGTCAGGCACACACACGTATCCGAGGGTTGCTACGGTCAGCCTTATGAAATAACAGGAGACTCAAAACTAATTGCGATACCAGTCCTTGAGTTGGCTGGGTTACGCAATAGCGATAGGTGGACCTATAAGGCAGGGATGTAGGCAAGGAGGACAGAAAGCAGTCCTTAGAGTGGCTGGTACGGAGACAGGAAAGTACGGAGTACCAGAGGGGTTTAATGCAATCCTAGGTTGTAGGAATACGCAGTATACAAGGTCAAAATACAAAAGCCAAGTCAAAGGAGTAAAGAGGTACACAGGTCGGAATCCAAAAGCCAGGTCATACACAGAAAGTCAATCAAAGGTATAAAGGAGCAAGTATATAGGTATAGAAAAGCAGAACCACGAAAGGGCAATGAGAATAGGCAAAAAGCACTTTTAAATATCGCGCCCTGCAATCTGATTGGCCATCAGGGTCACATGATGCAGGGAGACCCACGGTGGAGGCGTGATGATGTCACGCTCGGCGCACCACAGGCAGTAGCTTAAAGCCGTTGGGGCCCGCGGCACTCGCACAGAGGGCGCGAGGAAGGGCTGCGGGGAAGACGCAGACCCCAAGACCGCAGGGAGGGACACCGGAGCTGTGCCAGCCTCCGAGGACTGACACTGGTGCAGCATCTGGGAGTTTGATCCCACACGCTGCCGATCAAACCAGAGACCAGGTGCCTGACCCCTGCCTGGACTGTAGGGCAAGCAGGGCCAGTCCGGGCCCCCCACCCATCCGGTTGTGGGCCCCCAGACTCAGGGGCCCGGGTGCAGTGGCACCCGCTGCACCCCTGGTAGTTACGCCCCTGGCATCATACCAAAGCACCCCTTGCCTTCTCCCCCCTCTGAAAATCCTCCACCTGCCCCTGCATATACAGACACACACAGTTCAAAACAGGGATCCCCATGCCCACAGGCTCTAAAACAGGGGTCCCAGGTCTTATTGTGCATTAGAGGATTTTGTTATGACAGGCTATCTTTGATGCAGAACTTCTGTCTCAACATGATTTTCTTTGTTTTAATCTCTTTTTAAATTGTACAAAGTCTGTATTGTATTTTGTATTGGTATATTTGTAAAACCATAAGATTGTAAATAAAAACGAGTCAAAATCTAAAGCCCTTGCCTTTAAGATAATGCATAAATAGGTTAATTTTAATACAGTCAGATCCACCATTTGGGGTGCAAAAAGGGGCCGTGTTGGTCCAAGTGTCAGGTAATATATGTCTATATCTTTCTCCTTATCTATTTAGCTGCAAAGATTAACATCTGTCTGTCTGCCAAGCTATGTATACCTACCTGCACAGCTATATAGCTATCCGCCAAGCTGTATATATTTATCATATACTGTAAAAATAAATACCATAATTAATTTTGGAAAATACCCCTAGAAATGTGTGTAGCTCATTTTTTTCTAATCCCTGATAAGGAGAGTTATTTTAGTAATCACCAATGTTTGTGAACCGCAATACTCAGTTAATAAACAAATTCTGTAAATTTCAGGGCTTGATTTTTGGTAGCATATGATATGCCTTGTCACGAAGCCCTCAAATACTTGTTTAGGGCCCTGCAAATGCGAATTGTGAGCGTCACAGTCAGCTCTCCCACAGTTTTGTCAATTTCACATTGGAGAACTGTATAAATTGTTGTTTACAATTGTTGTTTGAAACAACTTTAGGTAAAGTTGTTGATGTATGTTTCTGTGAGAATAGCCTAAATTCCGTTCTGCTATAATACACATTGTTTCCAACTTCGGCTATCTTCACTCAAACAATTGTACTTATGTTGTGCCTACATTTCTGCATTTTAGTTTGATTGCACCTGTCATGATTTATGTCAAGTTAATAAGGTTTATGATTGTATCTGTTATTAGAACCTGAGTGGCAATTACATTAAATAAATATCTACAACATAGTGGAAAGAGTATGACCCAAATGCAATTAATGAATTGCTCTAAAATGTTTAAACAGTAAGGAATACTTTTTCACTTCATACACTGTTAAATGCTGTTTTATTCAAATGTTGCATTGATATTTACCTAACTGTTGCTGTGCATCACTGCTACATATGGTTCTTACATACTTTACACTTAATCTTTAAGATCAAGACAAATCACATGTTGACGAAAATACACATTTATTAGAAAACATTAATTTATTGACATCTCTGTCATTCCAAATATCATTGTATTGCTATAAATCAGTCCCTCTGTACTTGCATTCAAAATGTTTACCGCATTAATTTTCTATTTGGAAATTAGATTTTGTCTCCACGGACTTTCACTGTTATTATCTATGAACTAGTGTAATTGCCTTGCCTGATTACATTAAGTATTGGTAAATGAATGTTGTTAAATGAATATCATAGCAAATTATCTAAAAAGGTTAGACTGAAAAATGTAACTAACAGATTATTTTTAATGAAAATATATTTGCTTCCAACCTTTATCATGTAAATCTTAAAAAAGGATAGAATTTGAATTGAAAAATAGACTATGATACTCTTATTCGACCAGAAACAATGCTTCCATTATTTTCGTGTTTTAGGCTGATGTACAAAAATTGAACCAAATAATAATTCATGGTATGGACATTTTCCATACATTTTGCCTAAATGCATTGAACACATGATACATATGATGAGTTGGAACAAATAACAGAGAACAAATAAAAATACCCATGATGTTATTAATATATATATATATACATTCCTGAGGAAAGTCCCTCTGGGGACTGAAACGTTGAAATTTGATGCCAGAATAAAGTTTTATTTTATTTAAACCTTGAAAAGAAGTGTCCGTGTGCATCTGGATTTTGGTCTCTTATCTACCTGCAGCTGGATTACCTGCACAGGAGCAAGAAATTTTCGGTATGTGGAGTGCGGGACCTCTTGACTAGGGATGAGCCGAACACCCCGAGTTCGGTTCGTATTCGAACCCGAACTTTCCAAATTTTATTTATTTATTTATTTATTTATAAAGGATTTTACCAGGAAGGATACATTGAGATTTCTCTCGTTTTCAAGTATGTCCTGGGTTCAAGTACATTGAAGTGTTACATTTACAGAAATACAAAGTAATACAATGTAAGATATTAACAACACAAATATACAGATTAACAGAAAATAAATATGTAGGAAATATAGTCACTAGGTTACATGTTTACAGGTGCATTCTGTATTGAGGTATGTTAATAGGGAAATTTTGAGTGACTTAAGACTGGTGGAAGATTTGATGGTGTCTGGGAGGTTATTCCATAATTGTGGTGCTCTGTAGGAAAATGAGGACCGAGCCACTGTCTTTTTGTATTGTGGTATTGCAAGTAAGGTGCTGGTCCTGGATCGGAGGTTATAGGATGAGGGAGCTGCTGGGGGAAGCAGTCTATTCAGGTAGGGTGGCAGCTTCCCAGAGATGCTCTTAAACACCAGGCTGGAAAGGTGAAGGGTGCGTCTGGATTCTAGCGATGGCCAGTTTAGCTTTTTTAACATGTCACAATGGTGGGTCATGTAGTTACATTGTAGCGCAAAGCGGCAGAATGAGTTATACAGTGTAGTAAGTTTATGAAGGTGTGTTTGCGGGGCGGCTGCATACACTACATCTCCGTAATCAATAGCCGGCATAAGCATTTGCTGTACAATCTGCTTTCTTACCGCGGGACTCAGGCAGGATTTGTTTCTGTACAGGGCACCTAGTTTGGGGTAAAGTTTAGATGAGAGTTTTTCGATGTGGGGGCCAAAGGATAGATTAGGGTCCAACCACATACCTAGATATTTGAGAGAAGTGACTGTGGTCAGTGTGCCATTTGATATTGTCCCAACACATAGATGGGGATTTTGCAATTTGTGTAGTTTAGGTGCTGTTCCAAAGAGCATCGTTACAGTTTTGTCAGTATTTAAAAAAAGTTTGTTGTTTTTGATCCACTTTTCTACCTCTGTGAATTGTTCTTGCAGCACGGCCTCCAGCTGCGGGAGATTTGGTTTGCTGGTATAGATCACAGTGTCGTCTGCGTACATATGTACAGTTGAGGCTTTGCAGACGTTGGGCAGATCATTTATGAATATTGTGAATAGCAGGGGGCCTAGTATTGAGCCTTGGGGTACACCGTAAGTGACTGGGAGCGGGAGGGAGGAGCTGCCAGAAATTGACACATATTGTGATCGGTCGGATACATATGATTGAAACCAGGTTAGCGTGCGATCACCAATGCCAGAGTTTTTAAGTTTTTCTAACAAGATGCCATGGTCTACCGTGTCAAAGGCCTTGGCAAAATCAAGGAAGATGGCTCCAGTTAGGTTTCCTTGTTCCATCCCAGCTTGGATATCATTGCAGACTTTTAAAAGGGCGGTTGTGGTTGAGTGATTTGGGCAAAAGCCTGATTGATCTGGGGTTAAGTAGTTCCAATATTGATAATAATCACGTAATTGTGTGTAGACACATTTTTCCAAGACTTTTGACATTACAGGGAGCAACGATATCGGACGGTAGTTGGATACCAAAGTACTGTCACCACTTTTATGGATAGGTACCACTCTTGCAGTCTTCCAGAGCTTGGGTATGTAACCAGTTGCCAGTGACTCATTTATTAGGGTTGCGACTGGATTTGCAATTGCTGGCGCACTGATTTTCAGCAGCATTGCTGGTATTTGATCAGGTCCAGACTGGTATTTCATTTTTTGCTTACGGAGAAGTTTAGTAACGACACTGACAGGCACTGGTCTAAAACTGAATTCCTGTCTGATACAGGGACTTTGCACAGTTGGGGGGGCCTGACCTGCATGAGGCCTCTCTGATTGCATGTCATTTCCTAGCTTGGCAATCAAAGTGGTGGCACATCCAACAAAATAATCATTAAAGGCATTTGCTACATCTAGCGGGTGTTGCAGGGTTTGGTTGTTTACTTTGACAGCAGCTGGCTGGGAGTGGACTGGGGGTGCTTGTATGTTACTTATCCGAACTCGAACTCAATACAAGTCATTGGGTTTGAAAATTCGATTTTTAGAGTGCGCTCTAAAAGGGCATATATGCTAGATATTTGCCATAAAAGGTGTATGGGGGTCCGGGTAGTGCCCTGGGGGACAGGAAACAAGGACAAAAAGTAAAAAAAAAACATTTTTAACCCTTTCGCTGCTGAGGCTTTTCCCGCCCCTGTGCTGAGGTCATTTTTTACCTGTTTTGCGCATCATGTTTAAACCTGTTTTGAAGGCTTATTTTAGTATATGACATCGACATATTATATATCGTTCTTTCCGTCAGACTCGGTAGATTCATAATATGTCATTATTATATGTATACGTTATGTCATGTTTGTATATTATAACAAAAAATGCAATAAAATATGTATTTTCAATAATTTACAGCGTGTAAAGTGTTTTTTTCCACATTTTAACATGCGAGCAATTGCGGTTATATTTTGTATGGGGTGCGCTTGTTAAAAAAATTAGAGATGGGGTCTCGTTACATTTTTTTTTGGGGAAAATGACACCATTTTTAACAAACGCACCGCATACAAAAATCGTTAATGCAGCATCATTGTTCACATTATAATTGAAATGGGAACAATATTGCTGCATTAACAAAACAAAAAAAAAAAAAAAAAAGTGTTTATTTTTTTTTTTTTATTTTTTTTTTTTAATTTTTTTTTATTTTTTTATTTTTTTATTTTTTTTTTTTACATTTTTTTTTACTTTCATGTTTGGTATCGTTGGAACGGCCATGCTCTGGCCGATCCAACGATATCAAAATTTAACCCCTAACTGCCACGGATCGGGAGATAGGGAGTTCATTGGAACTCCCTATCTCCACAGTTCGTGGCAGTTAGGGGTTAATGCTAGGACTGGCGTCATCGTGCTGCGCACGATGACGCCAGTCCTCTGGGGGAGTTCCCGGAAGCTTGGCCGACATCCAAGATGTCGGCCAGCTCCCGGGAAGGATCGCAAATCGGCGCTTTTCAGCGCCGATTTGCGATCCAGCTCCCCAGGGGTTAATGCCAGGCATCATTTGGAAGGGCAGGCTGTGCCCTTCCAAATGATGCCTGGGTTAAGCCCCTGTGAGCCGCCGATCGGGAGGGAGAGAGGTCCGAAGGACCTCCCCCCCTCCCTTTCAGGCGCCTCCTCCGCACATGCGGGGGGGGCGCCTGAATTATGTGTCATCGCGGGGGCGCGATGACACATAATAATGGCGGCCACTGCTCCGGATGCCGGGCTGACATCCAGGATGTCAGCCCGCACCGGAGGGGCCAGCGATCGGCCGGAACCCGGCCGAACGCTGACCCCAATGCGAGGACGCGCTCAGCGCGTCCTCCGCATACCAGGGGCAATGCTGAGGACGCGCTGAGCGCGTCCTTAGCATTGAAGTGGTTAAAGGACAGTGAGTTTTCCATGAAATAAGGGTTAAAAATAAAAACGAAAAATTCCTTCAAATATCGTGCCTAGGAGGTCCCCATAACCTGCCCATGAAGTGGCGGATTTCTAGGATGTATAGAAACACTTGAAAACAAAAAAAATACATTTCAAAAGACAGTAAATGCTTTTCCTTTAATCTATCCATAAACAACTGCTTGGGGCAGCAGTCTGTATGAAAAGAGGAGACATTTTCGGACACGTAGAAAAAGTTTAGTGATTTTTTGGCTAAATTATTGTGAAACTTATGCAGGCTTTGGATGAAAGTACCAATAGGTGCTTTAAAATTGTGCCTTTAGTGTCGGCAACAGTGCCGTCACACAGTAACCCCTCTGAGGATATGAATCTGATACAGGCGTCAGTGGCAGTGCACCCAAATATTGTGCTTTTGTTGCGAGTCCTGCAAGTACTATCATACAGTAACCCCTCTG
This sequence comes from Leptobrachium leishanense, assembly GCA_009667805.1. Lineage (NCBI taxonomy): Eukaryota > Metazoa > Chordata > Amphibia > Anura > Megophryidae > Leptobrachium > Leptobrachium leishanense. The sequence goes on along the minus strand of CM019064.1, from coordinate 332,297,500 downwards.
TAGTATTGTGGAAGAATGCAGGGGTGGACCTTGCGGTCCTATGTTAAAAAGATATGCATCTGTTAAAGGCGTCAGTGCACCCAGATATTGTGCTTTTGGTGCCAGGCCAGCAAGTGCATTCATACAGTAACCCCTCTGTGGTATTGTGGAAGAATGCAGGGGTGGACCATGTGGTCCTATATTAAAAATATATGAATCTGGTAATGGGCGTCAGTGCACCCAGATATTGTGCTTTTGGTGCCAGATTGCCAGGCCAGCAAGTACTATCATACAGTAACCCCTCTGTAGTATTGTGGAAGAATGCAGGGGTGGACCTTCAGGTCCTATATTAAAAATATATGAATCTGGTAATGGGCGTCAGTGCACCCAGATATTGTGCTTTTGGTGACAGACTGCCAGGCCAGAAAGTACTATCATACAGTAACCCCTCTGTAGTATTGTGGATGAGTGCAGGGTTGGACCCTGCGGTTCAAAAAATTAAAATGATATAAATGTGGCACAGGCATCAGTGCAGCCAAATATGGTGCCTTTCATGGCAGCAAGTGCCTTCACACCGTAACCCTTTTGTGGTATTGTGGAAAAGTTCAGTGCTGGAGGTTTTGTGAATGCAGAAGACATCCCCGATCTATTCCGTTACTTCAGCATCAGGGAATTGATAGCTGCTGATCCAGGACTGATTCATTTACATGGCATCAGTGCAGCCAAATATTGTGCCTTTCATGGCAGCAAGTGCCTTCACACCGTAACCCTTTTGTGGTATTGTGGAAAAGTTCAGTGCTGGAGGTTTTGTGAATGCTGAAGACATCCCCGATCTATTCCATTACTTCAGCATCAGGGAATTGATAGCTGCTGATCCAGGACTGATTCATTTTTATAAATGTCAGCCAGTCTACAGAGTCAGTGGACAGATGCACTCTTTTGTCTGTGACAAAACCTCCAGCGGCACTGAACGTCCTTTCAGAAAGCACGCTAGATTAAGGGCAACCTAGTAGCTGCGTAGCATATTGGCTAAATTCTGGCCAGTGATCCAATCTCAACACCCAGTAAGCCAGTGGATCATCTGCTGGAAAGGTATCCAGGTCTGCCCTTGCCCCTAGGTAGTCCTGCACCATATGGTGAAGACGCTGGCAATGGGTGCCTACATTTGACGTCCCTGAGCGTCGTGGACTAAAAAAATTTAAAAATGCATCAGTCAAGCGGCCCTGGCCTTCACCACTATTCCTCTGATCATCCGCAGCCTCAGAAGCATGTGTGTCATCACTTGGTAACCTACCAGTGCCTGGAAAGGTGTTACACAAGTGTCGCTTTAGAGCATCCTCAAGTTTTTTCATCCTGTGCTTCCTCTGTGCGGGCAGGATGAGCTCTGCAACTTTACCCTTGTATCGTGGATCAAGAAGGGTTGCCAACCGGTAATGATCCCTCTCCTTGATAGCACGAATCCTGGGGTCCTTTAGCAGGCTTTGCATTATAAGGGAGCCCATGCAGCGTAGGTTGGAGGTGGCATTAGCTTCCGAGTCTTCCTGGTCAATGAGGATGACCCCATCGTGCACTTCCTCCTCCCAGCCACGCACTAGCCCTTGTGTTTCTGGGCACACGAAACCCTCCCTTGATGAATCCCCACCTTCAATGCCCCCACTACTTAAATATTCCTCCTCCTCCTCCTCATCCTCCTCCTGTCTGATCTGAGTAGGACCCACTGGAATGCTGTCTGTGGAAAGACTGGGGCCTTCAGAGCTAGGGAAGGCCTCCTCTTCCTCCCGCTGCTCTGCCTCTAGAGCCACATCTATAATTCCCCGCAGAGTGTGCTCCAGCAGGAACACTAAAGGAATTGTGTCACTGATGCATGCACTGTCCCTGCTCACCATCCTCGTTGCCTCCTCAAATGGATTACAGTACAGTGCATGCATCCTTGATCATCAGCCACTGCGGGGGGGAATAAAAACCAAGTTGACCTGAACCTGTCCTTGTGCCATACTCACACAGGTACTCATTGATGGCCCTCTGCTGCTTGTGCAGACGCTGCATCATTGCTGTTATCGAGTTCCACCTGGTGGGCATGTCACAGATCAGACGGTTTGTGGGAAGGTGGAATTCTCTTTGAATTTCTGCCAGGCGAACACTTGCTGGGATTGACCGTCTGAAGTGACTGCAGACTTTTCTGGCCTGGCTGAGAGGCTCTGCCAGCCCTGGGTACCTGGTTAGGAAACACTTTACCACTAGATTTAGGACGTGTGATAGGCATGGTACATGCGTCAATTTACCCTTGCGTAGGGCGGAGAGAAGGTTGCTGCCATTATCACAGACGATTATTATTATTATTATTCTTTATTTATAAAGCGCCAGCATATTCCGCAGCGCTGTACAATAGGCACAGTATAGACAGGGTTACAATACATTGAACAACATTTGACAAACAGTACAGGAGGAGATGAGGGCCCTATTCCCGAAGGAACTCACAATCTAGGAGGGTTGGGGTTGGAAACAGGAGGAGAGGACTGTAAGGTGAGAGTGATTGATGGTTGCGTCAGTGAGTTGGGTGGTAGGCTTCCCTAAATAGGAATGTTTTAAGGGAGCGTTTGAAGGAAGAGAAGTTCGGGGAAAGTCCGACAGTACGAGGGAGAGCGTTCCAGAGAGTGGGGGCTGCGCGTGAGAAATCCGGCAGTCTATCATGGGAAGAGGTGATGCGGGGAGAAGCTAGGCGCAGGTCACTGTTTGACCTTAGGGAGCGGGCTGGGGAGTATTTGGTGATTAGTGGCCCAGCTGAAGCTGGCATGGTGTTAACCATCTCTGCACCTGGCCCTGCAGAGCTGACAGAATTTCTGGCCCGGTGTGGCTCCTGTCCCCTAAACAAACCAGCTCAAGCACAGTATGGCTTCTTTTTGCTTGAGCCATTGCGTAGACCCTGTCAGGCATCGGTTTAACTGCCACTTTGCCAGAGACACAGGAGGAGGAGGAGGAGGAGGAAGAGGGAGAGGTGGTGTGATTGAGCAGACAGACCTCATACAAGCAGCTTTCTGGAGGCGTGGTGGATGAACAAGCTCCAGCACAGAGCCCCATCTTGGATCCCTCCCAGCTGCAATCAGAGTTACCCAGTGTGCCGTGAAGGAAATGTAATGACCCTGTTCATGCTTGCTGGACCACGTGTCTAAAGTCACATGCACCTTGCTGCTGACTGCCTTTCCCAATGACTCGATAACATTGTCTTCCACCTGCTGGTATAGTGCTGGAATGGCCTTGCGTGAAAAGTAATTGCGTTTTGGAACATGCCACTGTGGTACAGCACATTCAGAAAATTCACGGAAGGGAGCAGAGTCCACCAGTTGGAAAGGCAGCAGCTGCAATGCGAGTAATTTTGCTAAGCTGGCATTTAGACGCTGTGCTTGGGAATGGTTGGGACTATATTTTTTCTTACGCTGCAGCAGCTGCGGCAACATAATCTGACTGCGTAAATCTTCAGCTGATGGGATGCTGTCACATTGTGAGGAAGGACCTGGTACATCCATTACTGCAGCATCATCCCTGTCAGTGGAGGTTGTAGGCAATGACATGGCAGGACATACAGTGGGGGTAGAGACAGATGAGGAGGAGGAGGACCTACGCAAAGTTTTGCGCCAACGGGATGTGTGGCAGGAGGTCATGTCGCCTCAAGCATGTGGTACCCAAGTGTCCGGTGTCTTTCCCACGCTTAAGCCTCATCTGACATAGATTATAAATAGCAACGGTGGGGTCTGCTGCACATTTCTTAAAGAACTCCCAGCAGACAGCAGAGTTCCTGCGTGTGTGCTTTGAGACAACAGCGCTCTGCACCGGAGCAGCTCTGACATCTGATGCCTTGGACTGGCTAGTGCTACGGTTGGTCATAGAGGATGTTGTGCTTCATGTTTGCTGTGCCTCCTCCTCCTCCCCCTCCTCACTTGATTCCCCTGTTCGATCTGGCACCCAGGTGGAGTCAGTGACCTCATCATCAATGTCATCTTCACCCCCTATCTCCTCGTCACTGGAGCCAACTTGGCAGTATGCTGCAGCTGCTGGGGCAACATGAGTGCCAGTTATTTGTGTGTCATCACAGGCACCCCCTTCCTCTAGGTTGATTATACTCCCTTCCTCAACCTCAGAGATTGAATCAGAGCACTGTAGTTGCTGCGCATCCTCAAGCAGCATGTCACTGTCATTGTAGTCAAACAATTCAGCTGACTCCTCCATGTGTGATAGCGAGGCTACGGCAGGAGTAGCTGTGGACATGGAGGCTGCATTAGATGTTTTGGCAGCTGAGGTGGACTGTAAAGCACTACAAGCCTGGCTGGCAGAGGACTCGGAGGATGAGGATGGCCTGGTTAGCCAATCCACCAAATCCTCTGTATGTTGCTGCTGCTTAAGAAGACGGCCAGCACCAGTTAGAAAGGACAAGCGTGCCCCTGCAGAGGATGCACCACGTCCACCACGACCAAAGGCACAGCCTCCCAACACAGGGGCTGCTTGCCCTCTTATCTGTGTCTGGGAGTGTCTGCCTTTCCTTTTTGTTCTTTCAGACATGGTGAGTGATATATAGATTAAATATATACAGAACTCTGTTTCAACTCTGGTATAAAAATTAAAGATTTACAGAACTCTGGTATAACTCAGTGAAACACCCTGATAGCTGGCAGCCAGTGACAAGACATAGATTACAATTTCCTCCTATAAATCAGTGTGACCCCTTGATGGGTGGCAGTGAGAAGCCACAGATTACAAATCTCAGAAACCTCCTATAAATCAGTGAGACCCCCTGATGGGTGGAAGTGAGAAGCCACAGATTACAATTCGCATAAATCTGCTAGAAGTATGTGGGATCCCCTGATCGGTGGCAGTGAGAAGCCACAGAATACAAATCTCAGAAACCTCCTATAAATCAGTGAGACCCCCTGATGGGTGGCAGCCAGTGAGAACACACGGATTATGACAATTCACAAATATTTTGTAGAAATTTGTGACCCCCAAAATAATTGCTGGCAGTGACAAGAGACAGATCACCTCAATTCCCAAATATTTTGTAGAAATTTGTGACCCCCAAAATACTGCGTGGTACTGGCTGTGTGACAAGACACAGATCACCTCAATTCCCAAATGTTTTGTAGAAATTTGTGACCCCCAAAATACTTGCTGGCAGTGGCAAGACACAGATCACCTCAATTCCCAAATATTTGGTAGAAATGAGACCCCCCAGACCCCCCCAATAGCGTGGCAGACCGGCAGTAAGAACACACAACAACTATCTCCTATGACATGTCCACTCAAATGCGTGCAGAAGCACTGCGTGGAAACCTTATATAGTGTGCTGCGGGAATTAGCTCTGTGAGCCCATGATTGGGCAAAATTTGCCCAATCAGGACTCTGAGCCGTGATTGGCATAGTGTTGAACCTGTCTTGCACCAGACCTGTGGTCAGGTGCTAGGCTGTAGCCAATTACGAGCTTCAGGCCAGTGGGAAAGTGCATTGTGGTCCATTGTGGTCGAAGATGCGGCGAACACCCGGAAATGTTCGGAGTACGCGAACAGAACGAACAGGCTAAGTTCGGTCCGAACTCCGAACCGTCTGAACCGAACAGCTCATCCCTACTCTTGACCCATATATATATCCAATTGTCATACACTCACTTGTTTACAATGCCCGGTGCCTGCCGTGCAACTATATCTGCATACCACCAACAAGAGATTCACCGCGGCACTCCAGGTCTTAATATCCAAAAACAGCTTTAATTCAATCCATGAACACAGAGGTCGACGTTTCAGCTCCACTCTGGAGCTTTCCTAAGGACAGCTCCGGAGAGGAGCTGAAAAGTCAACCACTATGTTCATAGATTGAATAAACAGTGTTTTTTGATATTAAGAGCTGGAGTGTCATGGTGTATCTCTTGTTGGTGGTATATATATATGTGATGGAAAATTATGGAAATTTAGTTCACAATATATGGCCAAAGATTGCTTAAGCCTGTCAACGGCACCAATGTATTCCACCTTTTAAAAGGTCCTATCCTTATTACCTAATGACTGCTATTATGGGATCAACTCACTTACCGAGGACTGAATCCTTTCTGGAGCTCCCTGCAGTTCAAGGTTAAATAGATCCTGTGGGAGGAACACCTGTGACAGGGCGGTGTGCTTACTCAACGGGTGTCAGTGAATTATTGCAGCATCACTGTTCAAATTATAATTGAAAAGTAAACAATAGAATAGAATGTTGCAAAAAAGTCTTATTTTGCTGTCAAAAATAGTCTGTGACACATTCAGCATTTACTGGGTGTCTTGTAAACATCAATAATTCATTTTCTAGCTAATGATTGGACAGTGGATACAGGCCACCTCATTGTACAGACTCATTGCACATCATGGCAAAGTGAAGTGCTACTTTGGGAAAGGAATTGAACAACTCCTCTATCCCCTTCCAAGATTTGCTGTCTGGAATAAATAAAGGAACCAGCGGTAAAAAAAACTGTCAGGTCATTTTTTGTTTTGTTTTATGCTAATAATGCAGAGCCAATTTAAAATTGTGCAAGATAAGGGGCAACATCTAACATTAACACCTTGCGTAGCAATATTTCTGTAAAGGAGAATACATGAAAAATGAGCACATTTACATTATTTTACTATTTGAAACATTCCAGAATAGCAATCTCGATGCAAAATTGCTGCATTAACCTACATATAAGTGTTAACTACGCTTCTCATATTTCAAATAAATGTTATGCTATTTTTTCAACAAAAAGTGCTTTGTATTGAAAGAGTTAAAATATAACATAATAAATCTTTTACTACTAATAATGTATCCTTCCTGGTAAAATACTTTATAAATAAATAATAAATAAATAAATATATATATATAAAAGCGAAAGTCATGACTGACTGATTGACTGACTGATCAATGCCCAGCTCAAACCGGTTAACCTAGGAAAATGACATTTTGAAAGTACATTGATTTTATGATGTAGGCACCCACTAAGAAAGGCGTTTTGGAAATTCTGCAACTAAGGGGTTGAATATTTTAAACAGGATACCTGTAGCTCGAAAAATTGAAGATGTTACAGATGTGAAAATTGGTATTTACAAACTTCTTGAAAAATAAAAAAAACCTCTGTTTTACCATTTTCCAAAAATCCAAGTAAATAAGAAATAAGCACCTGAAAGAAGAACCACTAATGTAGTTTACCAAGAAGTACTCAAATAGGTTTTTTTCTATGTTCCAGATGCTAAAAAACTAAATTATTTTTTATTGTCTGCCTTATTGTCTGTTTGTATTTACAACACAAAAAGAAAATTAATGGACACATATGAATGAAACAACTTTGTTTTGTAGCCAATACGCCCTGACTAACGTCTGCAATAAATATTATTTATTACTGTAAGACATCAACCTGTAAATTATATTTTGTGCAGTTTGGACAAAAAAACTCATGTTCCTTTTAAAAACAATTGTAACAATTCCCAAAATCAACGCGAGCGAAGCTGCGGGCAAAAGCTAGTATTAAATAAAATTAAATTCATCCAGTTAAAAATTTGAAACACTAAGGCTGGGTTCACACCACAGCGTTTTTCAAACGTGCGTAATACGTTTGTTTTTGAAATGCTTATCGCGCAAACTTGAAAAACGCGCAAACTCACATTGCAGCACGCTCACGGCTATGTCTATGGTTGCGAACGCGCTGAAATACGCCCCAAAGAAGCTCCCGTACTTCTTTGGACGTCGGACGTTTTACAGTGCGTTCCTGCGCACTGTAAAACATCCAGGTGTGGACCAGCCCCATAGGAAATCATGGGATTTCCGGCATTGAGCGTTTTTCAGTGCGCAGGAATGTGCTGTAAAACACTGAGGTGTGAACGGGGCCTGAGAGTGACAGCATGCACTTACTTTGAGAGCTAAAGCATCCAGGTCGTCTGCCAGTTCACTGATAGCTAACGGCTACAGGAATCAGATGTGGCTATCAGATGCAGACTAGCCCTAGAGAGACTCATCAATTGCAAAATTTAAGACCACGAAACAAGGTGACAGCATGCACTTGCTTATTGGATTGACTGTATCTTTGCCCCCCAGAAGAAGCTGTGGCTGTTAGATCCATACTAGTGTTAGTCTGCCCAATTACATGGATACTTTACCTGGATTTATCTTTTATTTAAGATAGCCTTATGCCTATCCCATGCCTGCTTAAACTCAATTATTGATTTAGCCTCTACTACTTCTACTGAAAGGCTGTTCCATGTATACACCACCCCCTCAGTAAAATAATACTTCCTGTTGTTACGTTTAAACCTTTGCCCCTCTAATCTAAGACTATGTCCTCTTGTTTTGCTACTTTGTTTCCTTTTTCACCCCTCTCCTCTTTGATTGCAAGCTCTCGAGCAGGGTCCTTCCTCCTTCTGTTCCTTGTGTAACGTGTATGTATATTTGTTATTCTGTCTCACCCATTGTACAGCGCTAAGGAATTACTTGGCGCTTTATAAATACTGTATCTGTACCTTGTTGATTCCCTTTACATATTTAAATGTTTCTATCAAATCTCCTCTATCTCGTCTTTCTTTTAAGCTATACATGTTATGGGGCCCCTCCTACCCTCATTAATACACCCAAACCGGGTGGGCTTTGTAACACATCGTGATAATATCTACATGCCCTCAACCCTATTTACGCCTCACATCCGACTAACTTACCCATGGAATTTCTCTTGTTGGACACCGAAAAGGCATTTGACCAGGTAGATTGGACGTTCCTTCTTGCTGTCCTTGAGAAGCTGGGTTTAGGCCTTAGATGGCTTACCTGGATAGCCGTGCTGTACACTAACCCTACTGCTATCCTGCAGATTAATGGCTCACTATCTGACCCCACCTTTGTTAGTAATGGCACAAGGTAGGGTTGCCCCTTTCTCCATTATTGTTTATGCTGACTTTGGAGCCGTTTCTTCAGTGGATAGGGGAAAAGGATTTAATTCCGGTTACGATGCGCCCCCACATGTACAAGGTGGAAGCTTTTGCAAGATGATATTCTCCTTACTCTCTCAGGGTTATTCAGAGAGAGGTGAAAAAAACAGGAGAATGGCTGCAGAAGTAAAAATTCTAAGTCAAACTAGCCAAACCAGAAAAATTCTCCCATTTCTCTCACTTTCCAAATCGGCTATTTGGTCTAGATTGTTCTCTTCTCCTGCCAATTCTCCTGGTTTTCCCCACTTTCTGAATAACCCTGTCTGAAACCCTCAGCACTCCTTTCCTGCATTTTTATATGAGGTTGCCACCTATGCTGCGGTCTCTAATTTTAAAAATCAATTAATCTAAATGTGAGGTGCTTGGTATAGGTATATCACCTTCTATGCAATCATTAGCACCATTCTCATGGCCTGGGAATGTCATAAGATATTTAGGTGTCTTACTTCCCTCCGACCTTTCCAAGATCTTCGACCTCGATTACACTCCTCTTCTCATCCAGGTTAGATTGGCATTAACCTCAAGTTTCTTGGTTTGGATGAGTTAACCCAGTAGTGGCCAGGCTGTTTTACCATTGTCTGTCTGAAAGTGCCCACTGTTGTTTTTACATTTCTGCATCTTTTGTGTTTAGATCTAATTTTCCCCTTCTCATTTATGTACCCACACATATTATATACTGGTTTTCTCACCATTAACCACTTCACTACCAAGTGGTTTTCCAAAAAAACTTTGACAGACATTAGTGTTTTTTTGTAAAATAATTTTTAATTAATTATAAAGTAAGAAATATTTGCGCTTATACCCATTTCTTACTGTAATTATTCTATTTTTGGCCAGTAGATGGCGCCATCTACTGACAAATTGAGTTAGAGGTTTGAGCGGCTGGTTTATTTTCTACTTTTTCTCCCTGCATCGGCTGCTGAAAGCCTGTTCTATGGGGGCTATGATCAGCTGATTTTACAGTTGTAGCTCTTTCTTTATTATGCCCACAGGGCTAAAACTTTGGGGGCATCTTCTGCAGCCCAAAAGTAAACAAAATTTGTTTTTCAGAAAACAAATTTCATTTGCTTTTGGGCTGCAGATCAGCATACCGAGATATCTCAATATCGGGGCTCCAGATTGTGCCTTTGAAGCCCGAGATATTTCGATATCGGTAGTGAAGGGGTTAAATGGTAGATATACCATTATTTTCATCATATCATTTACTTTACTATAATTTTTTTTATAAAATATGATGAAAAAATGGAAAAAAAACCACTTTTTTAAACTTTGACCCCCAATGCTACAACCACCAAAAAGACCCCAGCTAAATAGTTTCTAAATTTTGTCCTGAGTATAGAAATACCCAATATTTACATGGATTTTGCTTTTTAACCCCCTTCAATGCTGAGCCATTTCACCTCTGTGTGATGAGCTAATTTTGACTGGTTATGCTCATTATGTTTAAACGGGATTTGAAGTTCTGTTTTATTATATATGACCCAGACAAAAAAAAAAACATGTTTTTTTATTTTATTTTATTTATTACTTTTTTTAACATGCTCTGATCTTTCCAATGATACCAAGCTTGACCCTCTAGCTGCCACCAATTGGGAGATACGGGGATCCAAAGGACCCCCATATCTCCACCTTAGGAATTATCATAGGGAAATCCCTTGGAAGCTAGGGGGTTAACTGCCAACTTATGTCATCGCAGCCATGCGTGACATTATAAAAGAAAGTGGGTGGGGGAGGCCTTGGAGGCTTGGCTGACATCCAAGATATCAGCCACCTCTGGGAAGAGCCTGCGATCCAGCGCAGATTGGTGCTGTATCGTGGACCAGCACCTAAGGGGTTAAGGAGAAGCATCGATGAAAAGGTCTCGCTTTCTGATGAAGAGTGGTAACAGGTAACTAATATCAAATTACCAGCCAGGAGGTATTTCTTACCCCTTATAGGTGTCATCAGGCCAAGGGTACATACTTGCATGTATGGTGGGATTGCTAAATAATCGTCTCTTATTGGGATGCTGTATTCTCCTATATAAATGACATTGCTTCTTTGAATCTGCCAATGTCACCTCAGATTGCCCTGCTCTGTCCTGTTGTTCCAGTTCCAGTAAACCGATATGCAAAGACGCAGACAAGGTCCAGATCCCGAAATATTGGAAGCAGACCCTTCTCCCCAGCAGTTTTTGATTGGACCGACCATGTCAATGAAATCAGGGAACTAGAGGAGTTACATTACTCCCTAGAGAACCACTATGCTAAATATTTTTGAGTCTGATGTTGATGGTCTGATTTTAGAACTAAACATCAGGCGGCGCAGCATCACACATGGAGACAGAGATTATCTAGAGTGGCTTTCTGTACCTAACTCCCTGTATATTGACCATGTGAGGATTTTCTTTCTACCTGCCTGAGGTGGGACTCTGGTTTGGGCTGGATGCAATGGTCGCTGCAGAAAGGGACACACTGTACCATGGTTTTGTTGTTCTTTGGTTATACTGTAACTCTGTTTTTCCACTCCTAATCAGTTGTTTTAAATGTACACTCCATGGTAAATGCATGTCCTGATGGATATATGAGCAAAGATTTGCCCTGTGTTTAGGGTACATATCTTGAAAATGATGTCTGCATTTCTCTGTTTGCTTTAACCAGTACTTACTGATCCATCTCTATTTCCCTAGTAATACAGCAGGACATTTTGCATTGCTCTGTTATTTCTTGGTTGTATTTAATGCATTATTACTATTATGTACTGTTCAGTATCATTTTGTTTCTTATTGGCCTATTGAAACTGTTATGTAGTGTTCTATTTACACTTTTCTAATAAAAATTACATTATATAAAAGGTTACTTTAGGGTTAAATGGGCATTTAAAACAGGGTTAGTGGAAACTATGGTAAGATCAGAGGGGTAACATTTCCGACCCCTTGCTTTTGTATACTAAAATGTCTCTTTATCTCCAAAATGAAGATGGACTTACTATACTATTAGACTATAATATACAATTTGAAACACTTCACTTTTTGTACAGTTGCGTGCAAGGTGTAAATTACAAATTGCATTCATCCTCTCTGTGCATAAAGAGCTTTCTAGAATGATCTGGAGATCCAACATTTTTTTTGCATTTACTCTGAAGACATCAGTGAGATCTCAAAGTCAACTATTGCTCATAATATTTTCAGTGTGTTCTGGCTAGTGAGCATTTTCCAATCCAAGCCTAACAACATAATGATAGAGGTTATAAGTTTCTTGCTCAGCTCACACATGCTTTGATTTCCATTTTTATAGACTTGTTAGATTGCTTTGCTATCAATGGCTGCATTTCCCTTCCTTCTGTGTGCTGTTATAAATTTCCTCAATCTAAATGGAATATACAAGCAAATGATCTTTTTTAATCAATATTAAAATGAGTGTCCAATTGCTGTGAGCCACAGCGGTTCAATCACTGCATCATAATGGAGTACAATTCTTCCTGCTTGTGGTAGATGACATTTTTTCCTTGATAAAAATCAAAAACTACCTTGTTGTTATTCTACCGTTTTATTAGCGCATCTATTTTCTTTAAGACAATCATGAAACTGAAATGTAATACCAACATGTTACTTTGCTCTTGATTTCTTAAATCAAATGTGAATAATTTGTTTTTACACATTTCACGGGTTGATATGGCCCTGTGTACACCCTTATTGTCTGTTGTATTCTGTTGACAACATCTAAACATTCTTGGAGCAACCTTTCATTATAATCTTTCATGGTCTCTGTATTACAAACAAAGGTTATGCCTTTTAGTTACACTGATTATATCTAACTTACATAAATATGCATGATTAGTACCAACATACATAATATACCATATTATAATGTGGAAGACTTGCAAATTCGCCTTCAGGTGAATTGTGATTTGTTCAAATTTTGGACAATTTGTTGGTTCAGCCAAATCACAATGAAATTAACAAAACTGAAACATGTAGCTGACAATTTTTTGACTATTGATTCCTTTGTTTAGGCTAGACACCAAAAGGGGGAAAGGGAATTTCCCATTTTCAAAGCAACTCTTCACTTTGCAATAATGTACAAGGAGTCTGTCCAGTGATAGAAAATAGACTATAGATGTTTAGAGGACAGCCAGTAAATATTGATTGTGTCACAGACCAATTGACCAATTATAGGAAAAAAGCCAGGACAGTAAATCTATACACGTAGGGCTATATTACAATCTTCGTGTAAAAACGCTCGCGCAACTCATGAATTTGTGCGCCAAGCGTTAAACGTTTACGCGCATAAATCACCGCTGGAATTACAATCCTTGCGCATTTTTTCATCCGTTGATCAATAACGCGCGTAAACCGGATGCGCACAAATGTTCGCGCAGTAACGTTGCGCACAGAAATCAGTGTGTGGACTGTTTTTTTCACGCGATTCAGCCAATCAGAATTAAGAACCACAATTATCTCACGTTAAGTTTTTGCGCCTGTCAAAGTCAATCTGAGCATACAGTATATGCTGCAGCAATAATAAATGCACACACAACTTCTCCATTTTATTGGTTTGGTATGAGTAGAATGTGTAACTATACTTTGCTGCATTTTTTTTATGGGCTGGTGTATTTGGGTTCGGTCAGGTTGTTCAGATTTGCCATTAACACCAGCTTTTAGGAGTTGCTAAAATTATGCGCGCAAAGGCTATGCGTTTATTCCTGCGCATAGATTATAATACAATCCGCGTACCAGCGCACAAACGCATTTGCACTCACAATGTTAAGTATAGGATGCGCGACGTACAGTAAGCGTTCGCGCAGGTTCACCCGCAGAAGACGATTACAGGCGTTTGTTGCGCTGATAATGTAATACGGCAGACGGCGCAAAGGGTTTTACCCTTCGCGTTAACGTTTTTATGCGCCGGCGCAAACGTTTGTGCGAAGATTGGAATTTAGCTGTATTGTTTAATGTTAGAGATTGCTAGATTAATAGTACATAGTTTCATTTGGTTTATAAAATATTTGAAGATCTTATTTAACATTTTCATTAGTAGGACTCTTCACAGTACGCGAGGTCACCCATTTAGACTGGACGAAAGGAAATTCAGCCTAAAGCATAGGAAGGGATATTTTATGGTGAGAACAATAAAGCTGTGGAATTCTCTGCCTGTTGAGTTGGTTGGGTCAGGGACTGTACTGACTTTTAAACAATGACTAGATGACTTCCTGGATAAACTTAATATTAAGGCTTATAATATTTAGTATGTGGGTAAAAGCTGCTTGATCCATGGAGAAATATGACTGCCATTCTGGGGTCAAGAAGGATTTTTTTCCCAGTATGTATGTATTGCTGGGATGTGTATCACAGATAACAATATCAAATCCAATATGGCTGCCTTGTTTATCTCTGTGTTCATGTTCAGCCTACCTTCATGCAAGCACAAACAAAGGAGAGCTGCAAAATCCAAGATTTTTTTTTAGTTAACCCCAGTCCTCCTGCCCAGGAAAAACCCTAGTATCTGTGACAGATCTGGAATACTCCGGGTGAATATTATCTGCCTTGTCTTGACACAACCAAAATAGCTGAGAAGAGGTAGTGTGTATAGCAGGGGTTATCTCCCCAGAACCAGACAGCCCAGGTTTCAAGATCAGCAAAACAGGATATCAGGTTCCCTAAACACCATGCAGGACCAATGTTAGGGAAAAGCAGGACTGATTTATTCTGTGGATTCTGTCATTTGATATGCAATACATAATCTGATAAAATAGGGTAATCCCATTATCAAGCTCCACCCACCTTGACATCCGAGCACCACAGCAAAGCCTGTCTCCACTCAGGTCCTCTACAGGGGGAGGGAAAGGTACAGCCAATGATACTGAGACTTAGGAAAATAACCAACAGAACACATCATCACAGAACACCTCATTAACATGTGAGCAGTAACTACATTGGCCAATAAGCATGGCAACAGGTCACTTAGTTCCCCACCCAAATAACAATACAGTCTCTGGCCAGTATTTAGAAGGAAAGATTAAAGGCACTGCCTGAGAAGCCCAGAGTCTCAGGTACATTGGAGAGAAATAGCTCCCTGATCCCATCTCAGGGGCCTGATTGCCACCATGTGCCGGCCAGTGTATAATGTTCAGGTTGGACAATGGCTGCCCCTTCGCATGGTCTGGCAAGCATGGTTCACTGGGGTGGAGAGGCCCACAAAAGTAGGGGATCCCCTTGGCCACAGTCCTTGCACTCCACACAAACATGCCCCATATTTTTCCTAGTCACTGAAAAGCATTCTGACCGGGCAAAGGGCTGTGGCACCAGAGGTCTAATGGTTAGGGTAGAAACAGGGAAACAATGGGGCAAATGTAATAATCCAAAGGAAACACAGGGAATTTTTTTTACTATTTGGTGGTTCCAGGTCCTTGACAGTACCCCGATATCCTACAATGTTAATTTTGTTTGCCTCAAACTACTGGTAGGCCACTGCGCTACAACTCCTATCGACAAACCTTCACTAACATTTTTTTAAAGACCTAAATTAATAACTGTGAATATCATAACTGATATTTAAATATGTGAGTTTTAAAGATGTATATGGCGATAACCAGGGATGCACCGGAATTTTGGCCACAATAGATATCTGCCGATAATGGGGTTATCGGTTTCGGCCCGAAAGAAAAGCACCAGCTAAAAAGGTCAGCCGAAAATTACTGATCCCAGCTGACACTGAGCAAGCACTCTTTCAATGCTGCTTAGCTGGAGATAATTGTAATTGGAAAGAGGTATGAGCTGCTACACATTTATTTCTGCACAAAAGGGTTAACTGCATGATCCACACTATCAGGGCAAGCAATAACCTCTGGCCTCTCAGTGACAAGGAACAAGTGATTTATCACTGACCTCCTGCCAGCGGTGTCTGCTCGGAGGAGAAGAGGGGGGGGGGGTTTAATGTGGGACTGTGTCACATCACAGCCAGGCTGTCTTTAAAGACATTCTTATTATCACATTTATATAGCACCAACAGTTTCTGCAGCGCTTTACAATAACCAAAGGGAACAAGATACAGGTAAATGGACATAGGATGGAAACAAGAGGTGTAGAGGTCCCTGCTCATAGGAGCTTACATCCATGCCTCCAAAAGTTAATGGAACATATACACATTCATTTTGCAATGGTTTGTCTTTTCCTTTGCATCTTAAAGGCCCCTTTATAATGCTTTGTTTTTCTGCACTTTAAAAAAATAACAGATTAAGAGAAACAGACTGATGTTTATGCTCAATCTGAGCCATTATAGATTATAGATCTATATTTACTCATTTAAATTGTGGTATCTGTTTTCAGTCCCAAATTTTAATTTTGGTGCATCACTAGCGATAACAGTTTATTAATTAAAGGACATTTAACACATGCAATCTATTAAATTTTACAACGTAAAATTTTAGCTTAGATTGTATATTGCTTTTCCATAACTAATGCAAGCTTTGCTTTTGAATGTCAATAGAAAGGTATCCCATCCACACATGTTTGCATTTAATCAACCTGCATGAGTTTTTCTTCAAAAATCACACTACTATTAATCTCCAATTCAAATATCTAATTGGAAATGGGTTCTTGTTTGTAAAAAGTAACATTTAGATTAAAATGTGACATCAATTTTATTTTTTCTGACATTGTATAGAAAAAAAACTTACTTAGAAAAATCACATCCTTCCAGTTCTTGCTGTCTTTTATTGGTTTCAAGATTGCAAAAACAGATTACATTTTACCACCTTTCCTTTCCTGTTTTACTCCTTCATGTATCTCTCAGCTCTCTTTTAATCAGTCTAGCAACACATCCTGTGCAATCAAAATCCAAATAACTTTGTGCTTACTCAGGCATATCTTTCTATTGACTGCAAAGTTTAACCTCTTCCCTGTCACCTGTACTTAAATAAATACGAGTGTCTGCAATTTGTATTTTGGTCTTTGGAAAATGATATCATTTTTTTCATTATGTTGCCTGGAAGGTTAAAGATTCTTCATACACCTATAAATGTGTTACTTGAATTAGACTTTTTTAAATAAAATAAAATAAATAAAAAAACATTTCATCACATTTTTTTTGACTGATTGGCAAAAATCGAACTACTGACAAAGTGTCGAAGTTTGTGATGTACAATTATAAAGCATGTTTGCAGTTTTAGCATTTCTTTACTACCTGGAAATTGCAAAACTGCATTTTTTTCTTCCAATGTTTTATTCGTATTCTAAAAAGAAATAGGCTAACTGCACTGATACCTACACTAGTTATAAGGGGATGTTCAAAGACATCCGAACTGGCTGCCGAACTGCACCGAATGGTGAATTTACCGTACGGTGCAATTTCGTGGCCATTCGGCTAGTCAGAGAGCTTAAAGTTCTCCAAAACTGAAGATGTTTTGGCAAAGGACGGTGCAGTTCTCCACAGTACTCGGGCATTTGGCACTTCTCTGTGATGTTGAAATTGTCCCATAGAGAAGTGATGGTCAATCTATTCAAAGAGTATCGAAATACACCGACATGTAGGCAAAATGCCCTGCAATTCTGCAATTTCGTTTGACAGGTTCAAACAGGCGAATTCCAAGGGAAAGATAGGAGAAATAATCAATAAAAAAAAAAAGTATAATCCCCCTAGCTTCCTATTTCCTGTCTTTCCCCAGTTTGCAGAGCAGTGGTGGTGTCTGGTGGAGATTCAGTTTGAGTCAAAAAGAATGTTTGCATTGAAAGTGCAGTTTGAGTGGCGGTGCAGATTCTTCTACCTCACATTATGCGTGTATCTCTATGTGTTTAGGAAACTTTATTAATTAAACTTTTGCAATCACAGAAAGACAAATATATAAAAAACATATAAATAATTAAATTGAATTGAAAAATAAGTGGATGGAAACACTAATAACTTTTCCGTTATTCAGATGTGATTTAGAAAGGAGATAGAAATGCAAAGGAGACCTTAATTGAATGTGGGTAAGGTATGCAAAATAAACCAATGCCTAGCGCGTCTTAATTTGCAAAGGACAGCGTCCTTAGATCAGGATATAAAAATAACTTCTCGCTCCCAAGAGATAAATCACAATTAAGCAAGTGGAAATCAATTAAATGAGGGTGCATGAGCAGGTCCCCAGCGCAAAATTCGTTACCCCCTTAGTTGGCTTACATCTGTAAAAAATGTGAAAACCTAGCTGCAATTAAATCTGCAAACCTCGAAAGGCGACGCGTTTATATTTTATAGTGCCGCAAAGCTTGATAAATTAATTCTCACAACATGGAGCCTCATAAAAATGCCCATGCCAAATGATGAACAAAGGGCAAAGTAATAAACCTCAACGTTTAGGACATCATACCTGATAAACCAAATAAAGGAGGTTATGGCTTGACGAAATGTATAGCCCTTAAAGTCAACAGCTCATTGTATGAGGAACTTCAGCTTGCTTTACCTACACAAAACAAGGAATCTCAGATTCCATGGTAGCCAAATCCTCCAAGCTCTCCTTGAGGTGGGAGCTTACCGAGGGTGCCAATAAATTGCGGTATAAAAGTTAAGTTACGGCAGCATAAAAGTTGGTACTCAAAAGCATTGGGTGTAATGTAATCCCGATAACAAATTAGCGGGTCAGAGACATAAGCCAACAGAAAGGTAAATTAGGCATTGAATAAATTTGAACAAGAGTGAACCACCCAAAAAGAAAACGGAACACACAAGCTGTTAAAAACTTCTCATCAAGAGAATCAATCAGACATGTTAATAGGGACGCGTTTCGCCGAAGAACTAAGTCGGCTTTATCAAAAGATGAATTGAAAGGTGCCGCTTCCGCCTTATATAGTATGTCAATACCTACATACACCTGAAATTTTTAGTGAAGAGTGACGTCCTAGATAAGGAGGACCACCAATCAGAAAATACATACACCGGCATTGTGTATCTCTACACTGGCTCCCTGTATTTTCTGCAAATTTAACTCAAAATACTGATCCTAAATCTCCTCCCTTATTAGCAGGTATGTTTCATCACTGTCAATTTGATCTGCTATTATCATCGCCTTAAACCCACATTTCACTTTCATACCGATGTTGAAGCAAAATGAAGGAATAGTAGGGCAAATATCAGATAGTCATAAAATTAACTTGTATTCAAAATCTCACTCTTTTGTAACCATTTAGTATATTTATTTAAATATACAAAAATTTTGTGTAGTAAATATAAAAAGTATTGAAAGAATGAATTCACAAAATAGTATTGTAGCACTTTATGTCTATACTATGGAACAATTATGCTAAACAGAAACGGCTTAATATAAACATTTGAATTTATCTCAATGTCCTGAAAGGTGTCCAACCACCATTCTGAGAAGCTGCGAGTGAGTGGAGCTCCAGAGACCTGCCTAATCCACCAACAGCAGCTGTACAACGTGGCGATTGCCTGTGATTCCAGGCTCCAGTGCCCTCTGGACCTTAGAAGATCTTGTTATGGTCCCACCGAAGGCACCCCGAGGCCAGGACAGGCCGGGATCGGCGAGGAGGGGAAAAGCCTGGAAAATCCAAGATGGCGGCTACCAGGATGCGTACTCACCTAACTCCTTAGACCGATTAGACAACGGCTCCCTGCTTCCTCCCCCTGGTTCCACTCCAGCATCAGAGCATCAAATTCAAGGGCTCTTAGATGAACTTATAGACACTTTACAGGCCAATTTTAAATCTATAGTGGCGGACCTTCATAAAGATGTTTGTGACCTGGTAGATCACATGGATCAACTCGAGACTAAAATAGACGATCTCTGCCTGTTACATCCTGTGCCCCTCTGGCTGAGGTGGACATTGCCAGTGAAGTTCTGGACTTTAAGTGTATCTGGCGCCACCTCTGGGTTCTTTGAACTTTGCACCTTAGTTCTGGACATTCAGTCACTTCCTGACGTATAGCCTGGACATACACACCTGGACTGAATTGCTAATGAACTCATGTGCTTAAAAGCAGGCATCGCCCAAAGAAGGACGCTGCCTCATTTGTTCTGGAGCTCATCGTGTTAGGTACTCTTTCTGATCCAAGCCTCCTAGTGATTCATGGTCTAGTTTAGTCTAGTCTAGTCTAGTTTGTTCTGCATTCTGTGTTATTATCAGTCCTATCTGTGCCCTCAGTTTAAGCTATTTCTTCATTGTGTCCTAACTTTATCCTGTCTGCCTCCTGGTCTCCTCCATGTCTTGTATTTCCCCTGTTGAGTTCAGTTTAACCCTTCCATCCTGCATTGCTTTTGTTTTCAGTATTTGGGTTTCTGCTTAGGTTTTGCTCAGTTCCCTGATTTCAGGGTTTATGTATATTTTGTTCTGTAAACCTGCTGTCTGTTTTTTCTGGTTCCTCGTTGATTATTAGTTTTTTTTAGTAACTATATTCCTTTATTTACTTTCTGTTCTCGGTTCTCATGTTTGTGCACTGCAATAGAGCTCACACCCTCTTGTTCCATATCTAGCCAGGTCCCACCCAGTCGTTACATAATGAGGCAGCCATTTAAAAGTGAGTTTGCAGGGATTCAAGGCCTGCTGGAGAACCTGCAAAGGGTCAATAAATCTGATGAGCAGCACCTGGAGATCCTGAGTGCAATACTGCTGCACAATCCTAGGGACTTCTTCCCAAAGGAGCCAGTTCTTGTTCCCGTTCCTGAGAAAGTTTTCAGAGGACCCCTAACCCTGGAAGAGAAGGTACGGAGAAAAATACAAAGATTGTGTTTCTATTGCGGTTCCCGCCAGCACAGATTGGCAAATTGCCAAGTGCGCTCAGAGAGGGTCCCCACGTTCTGGCCTTCTCAAGCCTTCGCAGATTGCAGAGTACACCCACAGAAGGCCCCCATGTTCCAGCCTTTGGGGGCCTACGTGAACCAGACCTGCCAGGCCTCCGTGAACCAACCTGGCCAGTTTGACAAACCAGAGTTTGCTGCCCTGCATGTCGAAGAATTTGTGTCCACGACTGCTGCCCAGCAGCCTGAAGAATTCATGTCCACGCTGTCGCCGCAGAGCCCAGCAGTTTCCACGCTGTCGCCGCAGAGCCCAGCAGTTTCCACCCTGTCGCTGCAGATCCCAGCAGTTTCCATGCTGTTGCCGCAGAGCCCAGCAGTCTCGGTCACCAAACCGAGTCTTGCCAAGGGCGCTGCCCCACCGAGTCTTGCCTTCGGTGCTGCCCCACCAAGTCTTGCTGAGGGCGCTGCCCCACCGAGTCTTGCCGAGGATGCTGCCCCACCGAGCTGTGCCAAGGGCACTGCCCCACTGAGTCTTGCCAAGGGCGCTGCCCCACCAAGCCGTGCCATGGGCGCTGCCCCACCGAGCCGTGCCGAGGGCACTGCCCCACTGAGCCGTGCCAAGGGTACTGCCCCACCGAGCCGTGCCAAGGGCGCTGCCCCACTGAGTTGTGCCAAGGGTGCTGCCCCACCGAGTTGTGCCGATGAAGCTCCTCTGGATGCCGATTCTGACAGAACCATAATTCTTGCCATCTTTGAGGTCTACCAAAAAGGGGATAGTCTGATTGGCATGAGGTTTCCTTCCAGAAGGCCTGTTCCCGAAGGGTACGTCAGGACGCCCTCTGGTACATTAGCCCATCAGGAGTACTTGGCAGTGCTCCAACAATATCCCCGACTCTGGAAAATCTGGACATTTCATCTGAGGACTCTGATTAAGGGACTCATGTCACGTCCGAGGTCACGTACCATGAGAGGACCTTGCCTCGTGGTACTTCTCTTTTTCTGTTTATTGTTCTTGTTTTGAGCGTCCGGGGTCCGCTCGTGGAGGGGAGAATATGTTACGTCCTGTGCCCCCTCTGACTGAGGTGGACATTGCCAGTGAAGTTCTGGACTTTATGTGTATCTGGCGCCACCTCTGGCTTCTTTGAACTATGCACCTTAGTTCTGGACATTCAGTCACTTCCTGACGTATAGCCTGGACATACACACCTGGACTGAATTGCTAATGAACTCATGTGCTTAAAAGCAGGCAGCGCCCAAAGAAGGACGCTGCCTCATTTGTTGTGGAGCTCATCGTGTTAGGTACTCTTTCTGATCCAAGCCTCCTAGTGATTCATGGTCTAGTTTAGTCTAGTCTAGTCTAGTTTGTTCTGCATTCTGTATTATTATTAGGAATGAGCCGAACACCCCCGTACATAAAAGGTGTATGGGGGTCCGGGTAGTGCCCTGGGGGACAGGAAAGAAGGACAAAAAGTTTTAAAAAAAACGTTTTTAAAGGGACAGTGAGTTTTCCATGAAATAAGGGTTAAAAATACAAACGAAAAATTCCTTCAAATAACGTGCCTAGGAGGTCCCCATAACCTGCCTGTGAAGTGGTGGATTTGTAGGATGTATATAAACATTTAAAAACAAAAAAATGACGTTTCAAATGACGGTAAATGGTTTTCCTTTAATCTATTCATAAACAACTACTTGGGGCGGTAGTCTGTATTAAAAGAGGAGACCTTTTAGGACGCGCAGAACAAGTTTAGTGATTTTTTTGGCTAAATTATGGTGAAACTTATGCAGGCTTTGGATGAAAGTAACAATAGGTGCTTTAAAATTGGGCCTTTAGTGTCGGCAACAGTGCCATCTCACCGTAACCCCTCTGTGGTATTGTGGAAGAGTGCAGGGTTGGACCCTGCGGTCAAATATTAAAATGATATAAATCTGGTAATATAGGTGTCAGTGGCAGTGCACCCAGATAATGTGCCTTTCATGGCAGCAAGTGCCTTTACACCGTAACCCTTTTGTGGTATTGTGGAAGAGGGCAGGGTTGGACCCTGCGGTTCAAAAAATTTAAATGATATAAATCTGGTAATGGCATCAGTGCACCCAAATAATGTGCCTTTCATGGCAGCAAATGCCTTCACACAGTAACCCTTTTGTGGTATTGTGGAAGAGTGCAGGGGTGGACCATGCAGTCCTATATTAAAAAGATATGAATCTGGCAAAGGCATCAGTGCACCCAAATATTGTGCCTTTGGTGCCAGGCCAGCAAGTGCCATCATACAGTAACCCCACTGTGGTATTGTGGAAGAGTGCAGGGGTGGACCATGCTGTCCTATATTAAAAAGATATGAATCTGGTAAGGGTGTCAGTGCACCCAAATAATGTGCCTTTCATGGCAGCAAGTGCCTTCACACTGTAACCCTTTTGTGGTATTGTGGAAGAGTGCAGGGTTGGACCCTGCGGTTCAAAAAATTAAAATGATATAAATCTAGTAATGGCGTCAGTGCACCCAAATATTTTGCCTTTGGTGGCAGCAAGTGCCTTCACACCATAACCCCTTTGTGGTATTGTGTAGGAGTTCAGTGGTGGAGGTTTTGTGAATGCAGAAGAAAACCCCGATCTATTCCATTACGTCAGCATCAGGGGATTGATAGCTGCTGATCCAGGACTGATTCATTTTTAGAAATATCAGCCAGTCTACAGAGTCGGTGGACAGACCCACTCTTTTGTCTGTGACAAAACCTCCAGTGGCACTGAACGTCCTTTCAGAAAGCACGCTGGATGAAGGGCAACCTAGTAGCTGCATAGCATATTGGCTAAGTTCTGGCCAGTGATCCAATCTCAACACCCAGTAAGCCAGTGGATCATCTGCTGGAAAGGTATCCAGGTCTGCCCTTGCCCCTAGGTAGTCCTGCACCATACGGTGAAGACGCTGGCAATGGGTCCCTACATTTGACGTACCTGGGTGTCGTGGACTAAAAAAATTTAAAAGCATCAGTCAAGCGGCCCCGGCCTTCAACACTATTCCTCTGATCATCCGCAGCCTCAGAAGCACCTGTGTCATCACTTGGTAACCTACCAGTGCCTGGAAAGGTGTTACACAAGTGTCGCTTTAGAGCGTCCTCGTGTTTTTTCATCCTGTGCTCCCTCTGTGCGGGCAGGATGAGCTCTGCAACTTTACCCTTGTATCGTGGATCAAGAAGGGTTGCCAACCAGTAATGATCCCTCTCCTTGATAGTAGGAATCCTGGGGTCCTTTACCAGGCTTTGCAGGATAAGGGAGCCCATGCAGCGTAGGTTGGAGGTGGCATTAGCTTCTGAGTCTTCCTGCTCAATGAGGAGGATGACCCCATCATGCACTTCCTCCTCCCAGCCACGTACTAGTCCTTGGGTTTCTGGGCACACAAAACCCTCCCTTGAGGAATCCCCACCTTCAATGCCCCCACTACTTAAATATTCGTCCTCCTCCTCCTCATCCTCCTCCTGTCTGTTCCGAGGAGGACCTGCTGGAATGCTGTCTGCGGATAGACTTGGGCCTTGAGAGCTAGGGAAGGCCTCCTCTTCCTCCTGCTGCTCTGCCTCTAGAGCCACATCTATAATTCCCCGCAGAGTGTGCTCCAGCAGGAACACTAAAGGAATTGTCACTGATGCATGCACTATCCCTGCAAACCACCCTCATTGCCTCCTCAAATGGTGACAGTACAGTGCATGCATCCTTGATCATCAGCCACTGCGGGGGGGAAACAATTGACCTGAACCTGTCCTTGTGCCATACTCACACAGGTACTCGTTGATGGCCCTCTGCTGCTTGTGCAGATGCTGCAGCATTGCTAACGTCGAGTTCTACCTTGGTGGGCATGTCACAGATCAGATGGTTTGTGGGAAGGTGGAATACTCTTTGAATTTCTGCCAGGCGAACACTTGCTGGGAATGACCGTCTGAAGTGGCTGCAGACTTTTCTGGCCTGGCTGAGAAGCTCTGCCAGCCCTGGGTACCTGGTTAGGAAATGCAGATTGAGGACGTGTGCTAGGCATGGTACATGCGTCAACTTACCCAGGCTTAGGGCGGAGAGAAGGTTGCTGCCATTATCACAGACAACCATTCCCAGCTCAAGTTGGCGTGGTGTTAACCATCTCTGCACCTGTCCCTGCAGAGCTGACAGAATTTCTGGCCCGGTGTGGCTCCTGTCCCCTAAACAAACCAGCTCAAGCACAGTATGGCATCTTTTTGCTTGAGCCATTGCGTAGCCCCTGCCACTTAAACTCAGTTTTACTGCCACTTCGCCAGAGACAAAGAAGGAGGAGGAGGAGGAAGAGGGAGAGGTGGTGGTGGAGCAGACAGACCTCATACAAGCAGCTTTCTGCAGGCGTGGTGGATAAACAAGATCTAGCACAGAGCCCCATCTTGGATCCCTCCCAGCTGCAATCAGAGTTGCCCAGTGTGCCATGAAGGAAATGTAACGGTGCTGTCCATGCTTGCTGGACCACGTGTCTAAAGTCACATGCACCTTGCTGCTGACTGCCTTTCCCAATGACTCGATAACATTGTCTTCCACGTGCTGGTATAGTGCTGGAATGGCCTTCTGTGAAAAGTAATGGCGTTTTGGAACATGCCACTGTGGTACAACACATTCAGCAAATTCACGGAAGGGAGCAGAGTCCACCAGCTGAAAAGGCAGCAGCTGCAATGCGAGTAATTTTGCTAAGCTGCCATTTAGATGCTGTGCTTGCGGATGATTGGGACTATATTTTTTCTTACGCTGCAGCAGCTGGGGCAATGTAGTCTGACTGCGTAAATCTTCAGCTGATGGGATGCTGTCACATTGTGACGAAGGACCTGTTACATTCATTACTGTAGCATCATCCCTGTCAGTGGAGGTTGGAGTCAATGACATGGCAGGACATATAATGGGGGTAGAGACAGGTGAAGAGGACCTACGCAAAGTTTTGCGCCAACGGGATGCGTGGCAGGTGGTCATATGTCGCCTCAAGCACGTGGTACCCAAGCGTCCGGTGTCTTTCCCACACTTGAGCCTCATCTGACATAGATTACAAATAGCAACGGTGGGGTCGGGTGCACATTTCTTAAAGAAATCCCAGACAGCAGAGTTCCTGGATGTGTGCTTTAAGACAGCGGCACTCTGCACCTGAGCAGCTCTGACATCTGATGCCTTGGACTGGCTAGTGCTACGGTTGGTCATAGAGGACGTTGTGCCTCGTGTTTGTTGTGCCTCCTCCTCCTCACTTGACTCCTCTGTTCAATCAGGCACCCAGATGGAGTCAGTGACCTCATCATCATTGTCATCACCCCCTATCTCCTCGTCTCTGGAACCAACTTGGCAGTATGCTGCAGCTGCTGGGGCAACACGAGTGACAGTTATTTGTGTGTCATCACTGGCACCCCCTTCCTCTAGGTTGATTATATTCCCTTCCACAACCTCAGTGATTGAATCAGAGCACTGTAGTTGCTGCGCATCCTCAAGCAGCATGTCACTGTCATTGTAGTCAAACAATTCAGCTGACTCTTCCGTGTTTGACCCAGTACTTGGACCCATTCTCTTTAATATTTTTATTAGTGATATTGCAGAAGGTATTAATGGAAAAGTTTGTCTTTTTGCTGATGACACAAAGATTTGCAACAGGGTTGACGTTCCTGGAGGGATCAGCCAAATGACAAATGATTTAGGTAAACTAAAAAAATGGTCGGAGCTGTGGCAATTGAGTTTTAATGTGGATAAGTGCAAGATAATGCACCTGGGACGTAAAATCCCAAGGGCTGAATATAGAATATTTGATACAGTCCTAACCTCAACATCTGAGGAAAGGGATTTAGGGGTTATTATTTCAGAGGATCTAAGGGTAAGTAGTCAATGTAATAGAGCAGCAGGAAATGCTTGCAGAATGCTTGGTTGTGTAGGGAGAGGTATTAGCAGTAGGAAAAGGGAAGTGCTTATGCCACTGTACAGAGCACTGGTGAGACCTCACTTGGAATAATGTGTGCAGTACTGGAGACCGTATCTCCAGAAGGATATAGACATCTTAGAGAGAGTTCAGAGAAGGGCTACTAAAATGGTGTACGGCTTGAAGGAGAAACGTTACCAGGAAAGGCTTAATGATCTTAACATGTACAGCTTGGAAAAAAGACGAGACAGAGGAGATATGATAGAAACATTTAAATTTCGTAAATTTAATCCACAAGGTAGAGGAAGGGAGTATATTTAAAAGGAAACAAAGTAGCAAACCAAGAGGACATAGTCTTAGATTAGAGGGGCAAAGGTTTAAAAGTAACATCAGGAAGCATTATTCTACTGAGAGGGTGGTGGATACATGGAACAGCCTTCCAGTTGAAGTTGTAGAGGCCAAAACAGTAATTGAATTTAAGCAGGCATGGGATAGGCATAAGGCTATCCTAAACAAAAGATAAATCCAGGTGAAGTATCCATGTAATTGGGCAGACTAGATGGGCCGAAAAGGTTCTTATCTGCCGACATTTTTCTATGTTTCTATGTGATAGTGAGGCTACGACAGGAGTAGCTGTGGACATGGAGGCTGCATTAGATGCTTTGCCAGCTGAGGTGGACTGTAAAGCACTACAAGCCTGGCTGGCAGAGGACTCGGAGGACTCGGATGGCCTGGTTAGCCAATCCACCTAATCCTCTGTATGTTGCTGCTGCTTAAGACGGCCAGCACCAGTTAGAAAGGACAAGCGTGCCCCTGCAGAGGATGCACCACGTCCACAACGACCAGAGCCACAGCCTCCCGACATAGAGGCTGCTTGCTCTCTTATCTGTGCCTGGGAGCGTCTGCCTGTCCTTTTTGGTCTTTCTGACATGGTGAGTGATATATAGATTAAATATATACAGAACTCTGATTCAACTCTGGTATAAAGATTAAAGATTTCCAGAACTCTGGTATAACTCAGTGAGACACCCTGATAGTTGGCAGCCAGTGACAAGACACAGATTACAATTCACAGAAATCTGCTAGAAGTATGTGGGACCCCCTGATAGCTGGCAGTGAGAAGACACAGATTACAATTCCCAGAAACCTCCTTTAAGTCAGTGAGACCCCCTGATTGGCAGCAGTGACAAGACACAGATTACCACAATTCCCAGATATTTTGTAGAAATTACTGGCCCCCCAAAATACTTGGTGGCAGTGAGAACACACGAATTATAACAATTCCCAAATATTTTGTAGAAATTACTGACTCCCCAAAATACTGGGTGGCAGTGAGAACACATGGATTATAACAATTCCCAAATATTTTGTAGAAATTACTGACCCCCCAAAATACTGGGTGGCAGTGACAAGACACAGATTACCTCAATTCCCAAATATTTTGTAGAAATTACTGACCCCCCAAAATACTGGGTGGCAGTGAGAACACACGGATTATAACAATTCCCAAATATTTTGTAGAAATTACCGACCCCCCAAAATACTGTGTGGCAGTGACAAGACACAGATTACCTCAATTCCCAAATATTTTGTAGAAATTACTGACCCCCCAAAATACTGGGTGGAAGTGAGAACACACGGATTATAACAATTCCCAAATATTTTGTAGAAATTACTGACCCCCCAAAATACTGTGTGGCAGTGAGAACACACGGATTAGAACAATTCCCAAATATTTTGTAGAAATTACAAGGCCGGAATCCTGGCTGATTGCTGCCTCCTGTGATAGGACGCGCTCAGCACATCCGTAGCACAGGAGGAACACTTGGCAGGATGCGCTGAGCGCGCCCTTAGCAGCCAAGTGGTTAAGTATTTGGGGGTTAAGTTATCATTGTTGAGATCTGCTTGGTTTGATTTCAACTACAAGCCCTTGCTCTCGAAGATACAACGTCTCTGCCATAGTTGGTCTAAACTGGAGGTGTCCTGGGTGGAACGTATGGCCACTCTGAAGATGTCTTTACTCTCGAAACAGCTCTATCTCTTTCGTGCTTTGCCTCTTTCACTCCCGACTGCCTCCTCGGCTACCACTCCTCCCTCCATTTGCCGCATTGCTGCTCAAACTATGGAATAGTAGTGCCTCTCCTCCTTCCGACACTTAATTGCAGACTTTAATCCGGGTCCATGGTTGAATCACTTAGTGTCCTGTTCTTTTCAACTGTTCATGCCAGAGGGCCTCTGTAATTTTCCCCAGTTGGTCGATAAATTACACTGGCCAACAAATTTTAGGAAAGTTTATGTTTCCTCTAAAATTTTTGGTGTAAGTAATAGAGTTTGACTTACTGAACAAAAGTATGTAATTGTAATTTTTGTGTCACGTAGGGTTATTCAGAAATCGACATTTGAAAATTTTGCATTGTAACGTCTTCTGCGATATAATGCTACTGAAGTATATGCTATTGAATTATAATTAACTAGTTGTAAAGCCTGCCCAGAGGGCAGTCTATTGTGGATATACTGCCCCTGCTCATGGATACTGCCCCAGCTCGTGGATACTGCCCCAGCACGTGGATATTGCCCCAGCACGTGGATATTGCCCCAGCTCGTGGATACTGCCCCAGCTCGTGGATACTGCCCCAGCTCGTGGATACTGCCCCAGCACGTGGATATTGCCCCAGCTCGTGGATACTGCCCCAGCTCGTGGATACTGCCCCAGCTCCTGGATATTGCCCCAGCACGTGGATACTGCCCCAGCACGTGGATACTGCCCCAGCACGTGGATATTGCCCCAGCACGTGGATACTGCCCCAGCACGTGGATACTGCCCCAGCACGTGGATATTGCCCCAGCACGTGGATATTGCCCCAGCTCGTGGATACTGCCCCAGCTCATGGATACTGCCCCAGGTCGTGGATATTGCCCCAGCACGTGGATATTGCCCCAGCACGTGGATGGATACTGCCCCAGCACGTGGATACTGCCCCAGCACGTGGATGGATACTGCCCCAGAACGTGGATACTGCCCCAGCACGTGGATACTGCCCCAGCACGTGGATACTGCCCAAGCACGTGGATACTGCCCCAGCTCGTGGATACTGCCCAAGCACGTGGATACTGCCCCAGCTCGTGGATACTGCCCCAGCACGTGGATATTGCCCCAGCACGTGGATATTGCCCCAGCACGTGGATATTGCCCCAGCTCGTGGATATTGCCCCAGCTCGTGGATACTGCCCCAGCACGTGGATATTGCCCCAGCACGTGGATATTGCCCCAGCTCGTGCATATCGCCCCAGCTCGTGGATACTGCCCCAGCTCGTGGATACTGCCCCCAGCTCGTGGATATTGCCCCAGCACGTGGATACTGCCCCAGCACGTGGATATTGCCCCCAGCACGTGGATACTGCCCCAGCTCATGGATATTGCCCCCAGCACGTGGATATCGCCCCAGCTCGTGGATACTGCCCCAGCTCGTGGATACTGCTCCAGCTCATGGATATCGCCCCAGCATGTGGATACTGCCCGAGCACGTGGATATCGCCCCAGCTCGTGGATACTGCCCCAGCTCGTGGATACTGCCCCAGCTCGTGGATACTGCCCCAGCATGTGGATACTGCCCCAGCACATGGATATTGCCCCAGCACGTGGATATTGCCCCAGCACGTGGATATACTGCCCCAGCATGTGGATATTGCCCCAACTCGTGGATATGGCCCCCCAGCTCGTGGATATTGGCCCCCCCGCTCGTGGATATGGCCCCCCCGCTCGTGGATATGGCCCCCCCGCTCGTGGATATGGCCCCCCCGCTCGTGGATATACTCACCTACATCGGCCCTCCAGCGATGGCAGTCCCGCTTCCAGCGTCCTCTCTCTCTCTCCGTTGGTCGCCGGGATGACGTCACGGAAGCCTTTGACCCCCGGGGTCAAAGGCTTTCGTGACGTCATTCCGGCGGCCAACGGAGAGAGAGAGGATGCTGCAAGCGGGACCGCCATCGCAGGAGGGCCGATGTCGTGAGTATGTTTTGGGAACCTCGGCCCTGATCCCCAGCGGTGACCTCCTCCGGTTGCCGCTGGCAGCTCGGCGGGCCTCTAGGCTTAGGCGAGTCCCCGGCTCAGCTGGGCCTGTAGGCCCAAACCGAGCCGGGGGCTCGCCTAAGCCTAGAGGCCCGCCGAGCAGCCAGCGGCAGCCGGAGAAGGTCACCGCTGGAGGATCGGGGCCGAAGTTCCCAAAAAAATACACCCCAAAATCGGCCCTGAGCTCCAGCGGAGACCTCCTCCGGCTGCCGCTGGCTGCTCGGCGGGCCTCCAGGCTCAGGCGAGCCCCCGGCTCGGTTTGGGCCTACAGGCCCAGCCGAGCCGGGGACTCGCCTAAGCCTAGAGGCCCGCCGAGCACCCAGCGGCAGCCGGAGGAGGTCACCGCAGGAGGATCGGAGGCGAGGTTCCCAAAACATACTCCCCTAAATCGGCCCCGAGCTCCAGCGGTGACCTCCTCTGGCTGCTCGGCGGGCCTGTAGGCCTAGGCAACCCCCCGGCTCGGTTTGGGCCTGTAGGCCCAAACCGAGCGGGGGCTCGCCTGAGCTTGGAGGCCCGCCTAGCAGCCTGCGACAGCCCCAGCTGGAGTTCCGGGCCAATGTAGGGTGGATGTTGCCAAAACATACTCACCCACATCGGTCCCTAACTCCTCCAGCGATGGCGGTCTCAGCTCGCAGCGTCCTCTCTCTCTCTCAGTTGGTCGCCGGCATGATGTCACGAAAGCCTTTGACCCGGGGTCAAAGGCTTTCGTGACATCATGCCGGCGAGCAAAGGAGAGAGAGTGGACGCTGCGAGCTGAGACCGCCATCGCTGGAGGATTTAAGGGCAGATGTGGGTGAGTATGTTGTGAACTGGCGCAGGACTCGAGGCCGATGTAGGGGAGTATATGCTCTCAACACCCACCCTTTCTAGCTCGCCCAGTATCCAAGATTAAGGCAAGCCCCCAGCTTGGCGTGGGCCTAGAGGCCCAGCCGAGCCGGAGACTCGCCTGAGCCTCCCGGCCCAGTCGAGTCCCCGGCTTGGCTGGACCTCTAGGCCCACACCAAGCCGGGGGCTTGCCTTAAGCTTGGATTCATGGGCGAGCTAGAAAGGATAGGTGTTGAGAGCATATACTCACCTACATTAACCCAGAGCTCCAGCGGTGACTGTCGTCCGACTGTCACAGGCTGTTCGGGCGGCCTCCAAGCTCAGGCGAGCCCCCTGGCTTGCCTTTGGCCTACAGCCCAGCTGAGCCGGGGGCTCGCCTGAGCTAGGAGGCCGGCCGAACAGCCTGTGACAGCCATCGCTGGAGCCCCGAGCCAATGTAGGGGGATGTAGGTTACACATACTCACCGACATCGGCCCTTCTCCAGCGATGGCGGTCCCGCTTCCAGCGTCCTCTCTTTCTCCGCCGGTCGCCGGCATGATGTCACGAAACCCTTTGACCCTGGCATGTTGACCCGGGGTCAAAGGCTTTCGTGACGTCATGCCGGCGACCAACGGAGAGAGAAGACGTTGGAAGCGGGACCGCCATCGCTGGAGAAGGGCCGATGTCGGTGAGTATGTGTATGGCAACACCCTCTTACATTGGCCCGGAGCTCCAGCGGTGACCTCCTCCGGCCGAGCAGGCTGCTAGGCGGGCCTCCAAGCTCAGGCGAGCCCCCGGCTCGGTTTGGGCCTACAGGCCCAAACCGAGCCGGGGGGTTGCCTAGGCTTACAGGCCCGCCGAGCAGCCGGAGGAGGTCACCGCTGGAGCTCGGGGCCGATTTAGGGGAGTATGTTTTGGGAACCTCGCCTCCGATCCTCCTGCGGTGACCTCCTCCGGCTGCCGCTGGGTGCTCGGCGGGCCTCTAGGCTTAGGCGAGTCCCCGGCTCGGCTGGGCCTGTAGGCCCAAACCGAGCCGGGGGCTCGCCTGAGCCTGGGGGCCCGCCGAGCAGCCAGCGGCAGCCAGAGGAGGTCTCCGCTGGAGCTCAGGGCCGATTTTGGGGTGTATTTTTTGGGAACTTCAGCCCCGATCCTCCAGCGGTGACCTTCTCCGGCTGCCGCTGGCTGCTCGGCGGGCCTCTAGGCTTAGGCGAGTCCCCGGCTCGGCTGGGCCTGTAGGCCCAAACCGAGCCGGGGGCTCGCCTAAGCCTAGAGGCCGCCGAGCAGCCAGCGGCAGCCGGAGGTGGTCTCCGCTGGAGCTCAGGGCGATTTTGGGGTGTATTTTTTGGGAACTTCGGCCCCGATCCTCCAGCGGTGACCTTCTCCGGCTGCCGCTGGGTGCTCGGCGGGCCTCTAGGCTTAGGCGAGTCCCCGGCTCGGCTGGGCCTGTAGGCCCAAACCGAGCCGGGGGCTCGCCTAAGCCTAGAGGCCCGCCGAGCAGCCAGCGGCAGCCAGAGGAGGTCTCCGCTGGAGCTCGGGGCCGATTTAGGGGAGTATGTTTTGGGAACCTCGCCTCCGATCCTCCTGCGGTGACCTCCTCCGGCTGCCGCTGGGTGCTCGGCGGGCCTCTAGGCTTAGGCGAGTCCCCGGCTCGGCTGGGCCTGTAGGCCCAAACCAAGCCGGGGGCTCGCCTGAGCCTGGGGGCCCGCCGAGCAGCCAGCGGCAGCCGGAGGAGGTCTCCGCTGGAGCTCAGGGCCGATTTTGGGGTGTATTTTTTGGGAACTTCGGCCCCGATCCTCCAGCGGTGACCTTCTCCGGCTGCCGCTGGCTGCTCGGCGGGCCTCTAGGCTTAGGCGAGTCCCCGGCTCGGCTGGACCTGTAGGCCCAAACCGAGCCGGGGGCTCGCCTAAGCCTAGAGGCCCGCCGAGCAGCCAGCGGCAGCCGGAGGAGGTCTCCGCTGGAGCTCAGGGCCGATTTTGGGGTGTATTTTTTGGGAACTTCGGCCCCGATCCTCCAGCGGTGACCTTCTCCGGCTGCCGCTGGGTGCTCGGCGGGCCTCTAGGCTTAGGCGAGTCCCCGGCTCGGCTGGGCCTGTAGGCCCAAACCGAGCCGGGGGCTCGCCTAAGCCTAGAGGCCCGCCGAGCAGCCAGCGGCAGCCGGAGGAGGTCTCCGCTGGAGCTCAGGGCCGACTTATGGGGTTATGTATGTTTTGGGAACTTCGGCCCCGATCCTCCAGCGGTGACCGGCTGCCGGCGGCCTGCTCGGCGGGCCTCTAGGCTTAGGCGAGTCCCCGGCTTGGCTGGGCCTGTAGGCCCAAACCGAGCCGGGGGCTCGCCTGAGCCTGGAGGCCCGCCGGAGGACGGTCACCGCTGGAGGATCGGGGCATCTGGCCGTGTAAACACACGGGTAGCTGCGCGCGGCTCGTGCGGTTTTTTTTTTTTTTTTCACGCGGCCGGCACGCGCAGCTACCTGTGTGTTTTAACGGCCGCTTTCAAATGTCCGTCGCGCATGCGCAGTAGGGTTTTGGCGACGGACAGTTTTTAGCTTACTCAATTATAGTATAGATTAATTATAACAACACTTAAAGAAATTAGAAATGTTTTGCTGTAGATTTCCGTTTATAGCCACTGTCCTCTGCTTCACGTATCAATGTCCAGCAATAGTCTCCCAGCATAGACGGACTCCACTTCACCTTGTAGCGTTTCTCCATGCTCGCAATGTCTTGGTGAAATCTTTCACCGTGTTCATCACTGACGGCGCCAAGATTGGTCGGGAAGAAATCCAAATGTGAATGAAGAAAATGTATCTTAAGTGACATGTTGCATTTCATTGACTTGTAAGCTTGGAGCAGATTTTCAACTTCTTCAGCATAGTTTGGTGCCTTGTAGTTGCCCAGAAAGTTAGCAACGACATTCTTGAAGGCTGCCCAGGCAACACATTCAGCACCCTGCAGAAAGTCATCAAAGTGACTATCCTTGATCAGCTCTCGAATCTGTGGGCCAATGAAAACGCCTTCTTTGATCTTGGCATCACTGATGAGTGGAAACTTCTGCCTTAAGTATGTGAAGGCTTCACTGTGCTTGTTCATTGCTTTGACAAAGTTTTTCATTAACCCAAGTTTGATGTGCAAAGGTGGGAGATAAATGTTATTCTTATCAATGAGAGGATCATGTGCAACGTTCTTCTGTCCTGGAACCAAGTCCCTGCACGGTGGCCAGGTTCCCTGCACGGTGGCCAGTGCTTTCTCACATAATGTGAATCTCTAGCTCGGCTGTCCCACTCGCAAAGAAAGCAGCAGTACTTGGTGTATCCAAGCTGCAGACCGAGTAAAATTGCAACAACCTTCAAATCGTCACATATATTCCAGTTGTATCTCGAGTATTGGATGTGTTTCAATAATACCTGCATGTTCTCATACGTTTCCTTCATGTGAGCAGCATGCCCAATGGGTACGGAAGGGTACACATTACCATTGTGCAGCAAAAACACCTTCAAACTTGATATTGATGAGTCAATAAACAGTCGCCATTCGGATGAATTTAAAATCAGCTCTTTCTCAAAAACCTTACGTGATAGCACATTTTTAAAATTATTCCTGTGCTCAGCATGACAAAATCTATCTGGTACACCAGAAATTGTAAAGGAAACAAAAACCTTGTTGGCCAGTGTATTAGTCCCAGCCTGTCTTTGGCTATTTCTTAAGAGATCTAAAATCAAGTCTTATGACATGGGGCTTGGGAGGGAAGCTTTCAAACCCTATATCCTTATTGTCCCCGTATGAATTAAAGTGTTCCCAGACGAATG
The DNA here is from genome assembly GCA_009667805.1 of Leptobrachium leishanense. Classification (NCBI taxonomy): domain Eukaryota; kingdom Metazoa; phylum Chordata; class Amphibia; order Anura; family Megophryidae; genus Leptobrachium; species Leptobrachium leishanense. The sequence continues at coordinate 332,262,287 of CM019064.1, read as the reverse complement.
ATAGGAAGGGTCTGATTTCTTAACGTTATGAAAGTTTACTACTTTCATCCCCAGTCAAGCGTTGGAGTTTCCAAACAGCGTGGGAGAAGGACACTGGAAGAGAGTTAACAAAAATTGTTGTATAGGTGGTATCTGACACCTGATAGGGAATGTCAGATTACTCCAGGTTCTACTTCTACCTGCTGGAGATGTGGGGAGGCAAGGGGTTCATATATATTTAAAAGGAAACAAAGTAGCAAAACAAGAGGACATAGTCTTAGATTAGAGGGGCAAAGGTTTAAAAGTAACATCAGAAAGCATTATTTTACTGAGAGGGTGGTGGATACATGGAACAGTCTTCCAGTTGAAGTGGTAGAGGCCAAAACAGTAATTGAATTTAAGCAAGCATGGGATAGGCATAAGGCTATCCTAAACAAAAGATAAATCCAGGTAAAGTATCCATGTAATTGGGCAGACTAGATGGGCCGAAAGGTTCTTATCTGCTGACATTTTTCTATGTTTCTATGTTTCTATATAGTCACATTTGGTGGGAATGTCCTCGGCTGGTGGAATGGTGGAAGGAGGTGATGAAGCTGAGTTCCAAAATATTGAGTAGTACGTTGGATCCACTCCCTCAGATTATGCTTTCACAACTTTTCCCTAGATCCTTCTCTTTGTTTCAAAAGCAGCTGTTAGCACATATTCTATTGATGTCCTCACTCCTACTGGCAGCTAGGTGGAAGTCTGACTGGGTTCCCCCAATTTCAACAATAACTGACCTACTAGTCGATTTCTGACTGTTGGATGGTATGACCCGCAGGGTAATGGGAACGACATCCTCCTCTAGGAACTTCTGCTTTATTTGGGATACTTTCTTGATCACTTGATTGTTCTTGAAAGGTTTCACAGAAGGTCAGCGCTGGGTTAGGCTCATAAATGCTTTCAGGGGGTTCCCTCTTGTAACGGAGTACATTTAAATTATATTCTTAACTCTGGATTTTTTTTCTTGCTTTCTGATGGCATAATGTGTTTCGAACACGCTACGTCACTTTTGTTTCTATTTTCTTATTGTTTTATTATTTGTGTTTGTCTCCTTGTATTATGATCGGAAAACCCATAAAACCTTAATTTTGAAAAACAATATATATATTTCCTCAGATTATAAATATATAGAAACTATGAACTATCTCATAAAGGTCAAATATCCCAGAACTTACATGAAAAAGAGAAATCTCAATATATTAATTCCTCGTAAAAAATTTTTGTAAATGAGAAGTCAGAATTATTAAGTCTAATATGAACCAATGCAATAGTACACTTTTTTAAATGAAAGGTAAGCCAAAGTGGTTCACCATAATAAAGATAATACTTACTACAATAGGCACATTTAGTTTGACAGACAATATCATATAAACAAGTCTGAATTTATGCTAGAATGAGGTAGATGGGTTTATAGATAATTAGATATACACCGTACAGTACACCTAATTTATATGATGAAGAGGGAAAAGGTCAGAAGTGCCGAGTAGTACCAAAATCGAATTTCTTATGCTGCTGAAAGGAAAATTAAATAGTTCAAAATATACAACAAATGTATTATCTAGAAACTGCAGATTTAAAATTGAGCTTCAAGTAATTTGAATAGATCTTGCTATGTAATAAGATCAAATAGAAATTATACAGAAGAAAGTAATAGAATCTAATTCTATGGATTATAAAGTTAACAAGTAAAACAAAACACATAAAAATAACAGCCTTACTGAAAGAGTGGTATTTTTATGGTGTTGGTGTTTCTGCAAATGGTAAAACAACTGCAAGTTATTCAAATAACATGTCCATGGATAATGTTATACATATTCATAATAAACCATAGTGGGGTTTAGTAAACTATATGTCATTGAACACAGAGCAGATGTAACATCGAAGAACAGCCGCACAATGAATGTCCAGAAGCTGGCATTAAATTACAATTATTTATAAAGCGGCAACAAATTCCGCAGTATTGTAAATTGTGTATGACAAAACAAACCAAATTAACAGACAAGTTAGACACACAGAGAACGATCGGAATAAAACCCTGCTCAAGAATTTACAATCTAAAAAATGCAACTGTAAATGCAGTATGTGATACTATATTTGCTCGTTACTGCTAGTATATCTTGCTACATTCCCCATATGCAGCAATGTGCTATGTGGGGCTTTTAATCTCACTTTTTGACCTTTGCCATAACTTAAATGTGTCTTGCTTTGCCCTGTGAAGTTTGTGTGGGAGTTCAGGCTGGAGGGAGTGAAGCCGGCTTTGTGGAAGCCTCGGATTATCCACAAACTGGTTAGAGAAAAATGCGTCCAGATTGTTTGGGAGAACGGGTTGTCCAGCAGACTGACCAACAGGCACAAGGACTTGGTCTGGATAGACATTCAGGAAGGCCTCCCCCCCTGAACATTCATGCAAGCCAGAGGGCAGGGCAGGGCAGGGCAGGTACAGACATTGCCCGCATTGTGTGGTACAGGAAGAGACCACAATTAGGGATGTGCACCGATTTTTTTTTCAGTTCGATTCGATTTTTCGAATTTTTAAACTTTTCGATTCGGCTCGTTTCGACCACTTTCTGTTTCGATTCGGTTCGGTTTGATTCGTTTTTCGGGTACATATATTTTTCGGAATATCGACCATTTTTCGTATTTTCGTGTCACTATACTCGTTTTTTGTATCGACTTTTCGTGAGTTCGGGAAATTTTCGTTTTTCGGAATTGTACATGGTTTTCGGCATATCGCCCATTTTTCGTATTTCGTGTCACATTGCTCGTTTTTTTTGTATCGACTTTTCGTGATTTTGGTCATTTTCGTTTTTTCAGAACGTCTGTTCTCGTTTCAAAGCTGTCTAACTCTATTCGTTTTGATGAAAACTACTATGGTTTACTTTTTTAATACTACTTTATATATTTTTTATAATAAATTTTTGGTTTGTTTTTCGGATCTGATAATTCATTCTGTCGATACGATAATTCTGGCGATTCTATCGTTTTTTTTAATTAACCCTTTCGCTGCTGAGGCATTTCCCGCCTCTGTGCTGAGCTCATTTTTACTGGTTTTGCTCATCATTATCAGACTGGAGGAGTTTAAAGGGACTCCAGGAGAAATGGGATTATTTAAAGGAAGCATTATTGAAGGCCACAGGAAACTGCATTCGGCTTGTTAGCAAAAACGAAAAAGGGAAGAAACCACTGTGGTACTCTGCAGAAGTGGCCAAAATAGTGAAGAACAAGAAGATAGCATTCAATAATTATAAAAAACTCAGCGTGAAGAGGATAGGCAAACCTATAAGATTAGGCAGAAAGAGGCAAAGCAATTTATAAGAGCTTCCAAAGCACACGCAGAAGAGAAAATAGCTCAGTCAGTAAAAAAGGGGGACAAAACATTTTTTAGATACATAAACGAGAAAAGAAAAGTAAAACAAGTATTAGATTAAAAACAAAGGAAGGAAGGTATGTAGAAGAGCATAAAAGTCTCGCTGACTGCCTCAATGAATATTTTTCTTCTGTCTTTGCAGAAGAAAAGGAAGGAAAGGGACCTCAGTTAGGAGAGAACACTAAAGAGACATTTACATATGAGTTTACAGAGGAGGAGGTTCTAAAGCAGCTGTCTAAAGTAAAGTCAAATAAGTCAATGGGGCCTGATGGGATCCATCCTAAATTATTAAAAGAGCTCAGTGAAATAGCAAAACCGTTAACAGATTTATTTAACCAATCCTTGTTAACAGGAGTCGTCCCAGAAGACTGGAAATTAGCAAATGTTGTGCCCATTTACAAGAAGGGTAGTAGGGAGGAATCGGGGAACTATAGGCCAGTTAGTCTTACGTCAGTAGTGGGGAAATTAATGGAAACCATGTTAAAGGAAAGGATTGTTGAACATCTAAAAACACATAGATTACAGGATCAGAAACAACATGGGTTTACCTCAGGGAGATCATGCCAAACTAATCTTATTGATTTTTTTGATTGGGTAACAAAAATAATAGACACAGGTGGTGCAGTAGACATTGCTTATTTAGATTTCAGTAAGGCTTTTGATACTGTTCCGCATAGAAGGCTTATCAATAAATTGCAATCTTTGAGCTTGGATTCCAATATTGTTGAATGGATTAGGCAGTGGCTGAGTGACAGACAACAGAGGGTTGTGGTAAATGGAGTTTATTCGGCGCAAGGTCTTGTTACCAGTGGTGTACCTCAGGGGTCAGTACTTGGACCCATTCTCTTTAATATTTTTATTAGTGATATTGCAGAAGGTATTAATGGAAAAGTATGTCTTTTTGCTGATGACACAAAAATTTGCAACAGGGTTGACGTTCCTGGAGGGATCAGCCAAATGACAAATGATTTAGGTAAACTAAAAAAATGGTCGGAGTTGTGGCAATTGAGTTTTAATGTGGATAAGTGCAAGATAATGCACCTGGGACGTAAAAACCCAAGGGCTGAATATAGAATATTTGATACAGTCCTAACCTCAACATCTGAGGAAAGGGATTTAGGGGTCATTATTTCAGAGGATCTAAGGGTAAGTAGTCAATGTAATAGAGCAGCAGGAAATGCTAGCAGAATGCTTGGTTGTGTAGGGAGAGGTATTAGCAGTAGGAAAAGGGAAGTGCTCATGCCACTGTACAGAGCACTGGTGAGACCTCACTTGGAGTACTGTGTGCAGTACTGGAGACCGTATCTCCAGAAGGATATAGACATCTTAGAGAGAGTTCAGAGAAGGGCTACTAAAATGGTGTACGGCTTGAAGGAGAAAAGTTACCAGGAAAGGCTTAATGATCTTAACATGTACAGCTTGGAAAAAAGACGAGACAGAGGAGATATGATAGAAACATTTAAATACGTAAAGAGAATCCACAAGGTAGAGGAAGGGAGTATATTTAAAATGAAACAAAATAGCAAAACAAGAGGACATAGTCTTAGATTAGAGGGGCAAAGGTTTAAAAGTAACATCAGGAAGCATTATTTTACTGAGCGGGTGGTGGATACATGGAACAGTCTTCCAGTAGAAGTGGTAGAGGCCAAAACAGTAATTGAATTTAAGCAAGCATGGGATAGACATAAGGCTATCCTAAACAAAAGATAAATCCAGGTCAAGTATCCATGTAATTGGGCAGACTAGATGGGCCGAAAGGTTCTTATCTGCCGACATTTTTTTATGTTTCTATGTTTCTATGTTTAAACGTGTTTTGAAGGCTTATTTTAGTATATGACCCAGACATATTATATATCGTTCTTTCCGTCAGACTCGGCAGATTCATAATATGTCATTATTATATGTATGCGTCATGACCTGTCTGTATATTATAACAAAAAATGCAATAAAATATGATTTTTCAATAATTTACAACGTGTAAAGTGTTTTTTTTTCACATTTTAACATGCGAGCAATTGCGGTTGTATTTTGTATGGGGTGCGCTTGTTAAAAAAATTAGAGATGGGGTCTCGTTACATTTTTTTTGGGGGAAAATTACAAAATTTTTAACAAACGCACCGCATACAAAAATCGTTAGTGCAGCATCATTGTTCACATTATAATTGAAATGGGAACAATATTGCTGCATTAACAAACCAAAAAAAGAAAAAAAATTGTTTATTTTTTTTTATAAATTTTTTTAAAAATTGTTTTATTTTTAATTTTTTACAAACGTTTTTCACATTCGTGTTTGGTATCGTTGGAACGGCCATGCTCTGGCCGATCCAACAATACCAAACTTTAACCCCTAGCTGCCACGGATCGGGAGATAGGGGGTTCATCGGAACCCCCTATCTCCACCATTGGTGGCAGCTAGGGGTTAACTCCAGGACTGGCGTCATCGTGCTATGCACGATGACGCCAGTCCTCAGGGGAGTTCCCGAAGCTTGGCCGACATCTGACATCCTCATGGATATGCCCCAGCTCCTCATGGATATTGCCCCAGCACCTCATGGATATGCCCCAGCTCCTCGTGGACATGTCCCAGCTCCTCGTGGACATGCCCCAGCTCCTCATGGATATTGCCCCAGCACCTCATGGATATTCCCTAGCTCCTCGGGGATATGCCCCAGCTCCTCGTGGACATGCCCCAGCTCCTCGTGGACATGCCCCAGCTCCTCGTGGACATGCCCCAGCTCCTCGTGGACATGCCTCAGCTCCTCGTGGATATGCCCCAGCTCTTCGTGGATATGCCCCAGCTCACACATGGATTTGCCCCAGCTCCTCGTGAATATGCCCCAGCTCCTCCTGGATATGCCCCAGCACATGGAATGCCCCAGCTCCTCATGGATATGCCCCAGCTCCTCATGGATATGCCCCAGCTCCTCATGGATTTGCCCCAGCACATGGAATGCCCCAGCACCTCATGATAATGGCCCCAGCTCACCTCCGCCGCCTTTTTCGCTCCCTCAGAGCGTCCGGCGGCGCGCAGCTTGGGCGCTCGCAAGGGGGAGCCACGTGACCAGCCGCGATTGGCTGGTGACGTGTTTCCTCCAGGCGAGCGCCGAAGCTGCATGCTTCGGACGCTCGCGGGGAGCGAAAAACGCGGCGGAGGGTGAGACACCCGCCCTTAGGGTGACGGTGTCACCCTAAAGGCGGGTGTCACCTGGTGCGGGCCGCACCCCCCCCCACGTAGCGACGCCACTGGTATATACATTTAACGGCCGCACGCCCACGGACTTACTCTATCCAAACAAAGTTCAGAATGATGTGAAACATTGGGACTTTTTGGATAGATTTCGATTTTCGACTATCCAGAAGTTAAAAAAAATAAAAATGGTCGAAATCTAATGCAAAAGTCCGATGTTTCACATCGGGATGTCAGATATTAATAGGCTTGTGCACCGATTTTTTTTCGGTTCGATTCGGTTCGATTTGTTCTGATGTTTAAAATTTTCGATTGTGTACATTTTTTTGGAATATCGACCATTTTTCGTATTTTCGGGTCACTTTGCTCGTTTTTTGTATCGACTTTTCGTGATTTCGGAAATTTTCTTTTTTTTCGGAACGTCTGTTCTCCTCGTTTCAAAGTGTCTAACTCTATTCGTTTTGACGTAAACTACTATGGTTTACTTTTTTATACTTTTAATATATTTTTTATAATAAATTTTTGGTTTGTTTTTTCGGATCCGATAATTCATTCTGTCGATATGATAATTCTGGCGATTCTATCATGTTTTTTTTTTTTTATTAAATAAAGATCCTTTTTTTCTTATGAATATACATTTCACAACTTTATTTATTTAATCACATTAAAAAATGGTATAAAGCCAAGGAAAACAAAAAAGAACAAAACGATTTAAAAAACGGTAAACTGACCCGAATGGTCTGACTTTAAAAATAAAAACCAGAACAAAAATGTTTTAAAACGGAAAAATAGTTGATCAAAATGATCTGAAATGAAAAAAAATAATAAAATAAAATGATTTAAAACAGACAAAAATATAAATTAACCCTTTCGCTGCCGAGGCATTTCACGACTTCCCTTCACGCCTGTGTGCGGCACTGCGGTCTGCTGCTGAGCTAATTTTTAACAGTTTCGCTCCTCTTGTTTAACCCCTTAAGGACGGGAGTAATTTTACAACTTCTGCGCTGTTTCGGAAGTAGAAGTTTGCTGAGCTCATTTTGACCATTTTTAAGTCCCGTATTCTTATACCACCCAGACAAATTATATATCGTTCTTTCCGGCAGACTCGGCAGATTAATAATATATCATTATTATATGTATATGTCATGCCCTGCCAAAATGCTATAACAAAAAATGTAAAAAAAATTGAATTTTCAATAAAATTTCAATCTTCCACAGTGTGTAAAGTGTTTTTTTTTTTTAAATTTTATTATCCGAGGCTCTGCGGTCATATTCTATGGGGTAGATTTGTTAAAAAAATTAGAACGGTGAACCCATTTTTTTTTTTGGGGAGAAATTGCGTGATTTTAGCTAAACCCCCAAAAAAAAAAATCATTAGTGAAGCATCATGTTCACATTATAATTGAAATGTGAACAATAGTGCTGCATTAAAAAAAAACAAAAAATTTTTTTATTATTATAATTTATTATTTTTTTATTATTTAATTTATTATTTTTTTATTATTTTTATTTTTACTTTTTTTACACTTTTATTTCACTTTTACCATGGTCATGTTTGATATCATTGGAAGGCCATGCTCTGGCCTTTCCAGCAATATCATACATGACCCCCTAGCTGCCACCGATCAGGAGATAAAGGGGTTCAAAGAACCCCTATCTCCTGCAAGGGATTTCCATGGGAAATCCCTTTGCAGCTAGGGGGTTCCCGGTTAACTGACATCATCGCGCATGGCGCGATGAGTCAGTTGACCGGGGGGTGACCCAGAGGTGGGGGCTGCCATCCAAGATGGCGGCCCCCACCGAAATAGGCCGCGATCGGGCACAAATTAGTGCCCGGTCGCGACCTGGCAGCTAAGGGGTTAACCCCCATACATCGCTGGAAAGGTCAGGCTGTGACCCTTCCAGCGATGCTGGCCACAGCCGCCGGGGACCAGGCGATCGGGAGATAGAGGGATCCGAAGCCCGCCTAATGCAGGACGTAAATGTACGTCCTGCGGCGTTAAGGGGTTAAACACGTTTTGAAGCCTTCTTTTATAATATGACCCAGACATGTTATATATCGTTCTTTCCGGCAGACTCGGCAGATGATTCATAATATATCATTATCATATGTATGCGTCATGTCCTGTCTATATATATAACAAAAAATGCAATAAAATAGAATTTTCAATGTTTGTTTTACAAGGTGTAAAGTGTTTTTTTCACATTTAACATGCGAGTGTTTGCGGTTATATTTTATGAGTTGCGTTTGTTAAAAAAAATTGAAAAGGGGACTTGTTATATTTTTTTGGGTGACAATTACACTAGTTTTAACAAACGCACCCCATACAAAAATTCTTAGTGCAGCATCATTGTTCACATTATAATTGAAATGGCAACAATATTGCTGCATTAACAAAACAAAACAAAAAACCTGTTTATTTTTTTTTATATTTTAATTTTTTAAAATTTTTAACATTGTCATGTTTGGTATTGTTGGAAAGGCCATGCTCTGGTCGATCCAAAGATACAAACATTAACCAACCGATAGCTGCCGCGGATCGGGAATATAGGGGTTCCAATGAACCCCTATCTCCACCATTGGTCACAGTTAGGGGTTAACTCCAGAACTGACGTCATTGTGACGAGGTCTTGGGACTGTCAGCAGCTGCTGTTCCCCCACGCTGTTGTCTTCCTGCAAAGACGTGCCCATGTTGGCGGGCAGCGTCTTAGCGGCAGCGGTGGGAGAGAGAGAGCTCATAGCTGGGAGGAGGTGTTGTGTGAAGCTGCAAACAGGGACAAATAAACTAGACCTGAGCCGCACTAAGGATCTTTGGGTTGTGTCGGAGAAGACTTCACGCAGTGCTGCCATCAATATTTTTTGATAAATTCTTGGTTATACAATGAATGTGACTGTGGACAAAAATCCGTGTTGTTGTGACATCGCCTAAGCTTAACAAAACCAGGCCACGTCGGTAATCAAATCTCAAGGCAGTACAACAAGGTTGTGTTAGTGTGTGACATTTTTTGGCCAGGCAGGAAGTGTAGAATGTGCAGTCACATTCATGGCCACAAATATGTTGACAAATTTATGACAAAGGGTCCATAGAAATGTCAATACATTTATGTACATATAATTTTAACAGTGTGGAAACCAAGCAATACATATTAACTTATTAAGTAAGGAAAAGCAACGCACACAAACAGGAAAATAGTGAAAAAATAGAAAATTTATTTACAACATATGACCATAGGGAAGGGAACATGCCAAGGATGGCAAACTGCCCAACAGTTACTGGCATTTGAGGAGATGTTGGAGCTGGTCCGCATCTTGGATTGCAAAGATTATGATTGCTGTAAGGGCCCTTACGGCAGGAAGAATAACACCCGCAAGGATCGTATCCTTGAAAAGCTACGCACCACCATCCTGGAGCTGTTCAGGAAGGACCGGACGAAGAACCATCTCCGAAAACGCTGGTCCGACCTCAAGGCACGCGAGCAGGAGCAGCTGAGGCACATTCTGGTGACATTCGGGAGGAGGCTGCCACTGGTCTCACTGCTGCTCCAGGAGGTCTGCGGCATTGTTTATGTGCTCCCACAGTTCCTGGAGCAGTTCCTGTATGGCGTCGATGGAGGTAACTGCCAGGCAAAGCTCACCGATCGCCTCCCGTCGGCGTCTGGCTTCTCCTTCTATATATCCAATAAATGAAAGAAGGAAAATACAGTAAGTAAAGCAGGTTTCTATTTTTGACTGAAAGTCTTGAAAAAATATAACAGTAGTATATACCAGTGCTGGCGGCCTCCTGAGGCGCCGACTCCTCCGACTCCTCCTCCGACTCCTCCCCCACCACCACCGTCTGCATATCCAGTGCTATATCTAAGAAATTAAAGAAATAAAAAATACAGTAAACAACAAAACTGATTTATTTTTGAACAAAAGTCGATGCAAAATACGACAGTAAAAAAAAAAAACCTGGACTGGCCGTCTCCTGCTGCTCCGGCTCCCTCTCTCCTTCGCCCTCCTCCTGGTCCTCCTCTTCCTCCTCCTGCTCCTCTTGTGCTATACATAAAAAAATTTAATTAAAATACAGTAAACAAAAAATGTTTCTGTTTTTGACCAAAAGTGGTTGCAAAATAAAACAGTATATACCAGCGCTGGTGGACGCCCGTGGCTCCTCCTCCTCCTCCACTGGGGCACTGGTCCCCGCCGGGGCAGATGCCGCCTTCTTCCTGTCTTCTGCCAAATCCAAAAAATAACACGTAAATAATGCAGACTGGAAAAAATGGTATCTATACACTATATTGCCGAAAGTATTGCGACACCCCTCCACTACCCCACTACCAGCTTGACCCACCACTACTCCCATCTCATAGGTCTAAAGTCACAAAATATTTATTTATTTCCCCTGCACATAGACATATATTACCGCTCAATTATATATTTTTTTCAGAAGTAAACATCACGTTTATTCAATAAAAACTATTATTTGTGTTGTGTGCGTACAAAGCGCATTGTGCGACTGCTTTTAGTTATTTTATAGAAGGCCTCAGCCTCAGTTTCACTTTCAGTTTCTGTGAATAAAACTGTGGATATTGCAGAAACAACAATAGAAATCCACCATTTTGTTTTGAAATTTGCATCTAAAGCATTCAATGACACTGCTGCAGCAAACTGAATTGCTGCGCTGCAACAATTCAGCAGCTGCTGAGGATGTATTGAAGGCGGCTCTGTTTGGATGCACTTACAGAAGAACTACATGTCCCATCCTATCACTTAGCAAAGACGCAGAGATTTTTATTGATGCGCAGGTGGGAACCAATATTGGGCAAGCTGAGGGTCATCTCGTATGCATCACTCAATCACAACAACCCCCCCCAGCACACTACAGTACACACAGTGCCAAAAGAAATCCAGCATTGTAACTTCATCTACATACATCAAATGTCACAATTTTCACGAACACGTAAAATCACAAAAAAGAAGAGCTATGGCAAAAATGCATGTATGACGAGTCGTGAAAACGCAAAGCTATACACAATCACATTGCATGAAAAAAGGACTAGATAAATCAGCGTATTTCTGTGCACATTAGCACATGCAAGCACATTATTATTATACAGGATTTATATAGCACCAACAGTTTGTGCAGCGCTTTACAATATAACATGACACTTACGTTTCGCTATGACGCGACGGATGTGTCTCAGCTGCTCCTCCTCGCGTACCTTCAGATCAGACCAGCGTTTCCGGAGCTGGTCCTTCGTCCTGTCCTTCCCGAACAACTCCAAAATGGTGGTGCGTAGCTTGTCAAGGATACGATCTTTTCGAGCGTTCTTCTTCCTGCCGTAAGGTCCCTTACAGCAATCGTAATCCTTACGATCAAAGATCTGGACCAGCTCGAGCATCTCCTCAAACGCCATATTGCTGGCCCGCTTCTTTCTGGGTGGTGGTGGTTCATGGAGAGATGATGCGGAGGTGTCAGAATGGCACTCATCGTCTCTTGCAGCCATGGTGAATAATAATAACAATATTTTGTCCAAAAAAAAGAGTTGTCAAAAAACGGCTCAATAAAGTTACGACATCCGCGCGCGCGCGCATGCGCGACCCGCGGACGAATCAGATCCGATCCAATTATGAAACTTCTTATCGGATCATTGGAAACGAAAAAAATTAATACGCATTTACAAATACAAAATTTACAGAATCAGCGATATAACCGATAATAGTATGTCCAGAATTACCGAAATGGATCCGAAATCCCGAATGGAACCGAAATCATGAATAGAGGGAACATAAATTTCGATTTGACACATTTCAAGTCCATTCGAAAATTCCGAAAAATTTTCGATTCGGCTCGGAAAACATTTCAGATTCGACTTTTTCGGATCTAAAAAATTTCGGATTTTCGGCCGCATCCGAAGACCCGAATCGGGAAATTTCGTGAAATTTCCAAAATTCCGAAACCCGAAACGCACATCCCTAACCACAATGCACTTGTTTTGGCAGCTTCCATTCGCACAGGACCATTTGGCGGCTCTGGAAGTGGACTTGAAAGAATCTGTTCCACTGCAGTACCTGTCGTACCACTCGACTCTTTCCTGGCACTTACACCGTGGATGCTATCTCTCAGACCTGGCGCCTGATGTGCTGTATCAAGGACTCCCTGTAGTTCGCTTCACCGCTTGGTGCTGCGCTGTAAAGTCGTCACCATTCACGATTGCAGGAGGTTGATCCAAAGCGTGCTGGACAAGTTCGCTGTCAATGAAAGCCTCGGCAGAAGAAGAGAAATCTTAACTTTCTTTACTGTACTTATTCACTGCGTTCTTCTCTCTTTTCCCCTGCCCTGAATGCAAAAAATTTAGAAATTGGAGACCTCATTTGCATGCCCTACCCAGAGTTCTTTGCTGCATGTGCGGAATGTAGCACATGAGCTCTGTGGGCAAAGCAGTTCTCTGAATTGCTGGGATGTGTAAATTTCTTCTACAATTATAAACTTTATTATTTGCTATGTAGAGGCTTTTAATCTCACTTTTTGACTCCAACATAACTTAAATGTGTATGTATATATATATATATATATATTCTTAGAAAATGACTTATCTTTTATGTTTAAATTGCTATATATCACAGACAGCATCATCTTGTCTTCCCCTTATTAAATTGTAACTGGAATGCAAGACATGACATGCAATCCTCAAGTAGTGAAACCGGTCTACTAGGAGATTGATGCATTTGTAGACTCTGCTTTAGTAAATTATATGTTGTCAACAGCATCCAGCAAGGATCAGAAATGTAATTTCTTCACCTACACTGACATTTTTATTGCTGATGTCAGACACTGATCTCACTTTTTTAATTTTCTGCAAGATATTGTTTTACCCTACTCTCAAAATAACTATTCACGCAAAAACATTTTGTATAAAGCCATTCGCTAACAGAATGAAAATATATTGTAAGGTTAAAAGGTGTATTTTGCCGATAAGGATTTCATATTATTTCTTTAGAACGCTAATTTGTACAGTATTCTCACTATACATTCTGGAAACACTGCACTTGCTGTTGTGAGTTATTTGTATTTCACATGTTCGTAATCTTCCAGAATCTCACAGTGCTGGCAGCAGGACATTGGAGAACTATTTGTTCTCATGTCCTTTGTTGTACCGAGAGAAAAAGCAGCAGATCACAACTTCTACTTCGCCATGTGATGTGGGGTAATTGTGTCTTTTTTAATATTTTATTTTTCAGTGATAGAATTTATTTCAATGCCTATCCTAAACAAAAGATAAATCCAGGTAAAGTATCCATGTAATTGGGCAGACTAGATGGGCCGAAAGGTTCTTATCTGCCGACATTTTTCTATGTTTCTATGTTTCTAGTAATTTTTTTCAGGTTTTGGGTGTTTATAATGTTTTTTGGCTGCTGAATTAACGAGTGAATGGGAGCAGGGCTGTATTTGCATCTCAGGAGCCTGTAGGCACAGAAATGTGAAGTGCCCACCAACAAAAAAAAAAACATGGCAAGATGACTTTTTAAATTTTCGTTTTGGGACAAACTGGGAAAAAAAACACAAACAAAAAACTAACAAACAGTTTCTCTTTGCACTCAAATCAAAAGAAGGGGCAGGATCCATTGCCTTAGGTGAGTTAGTGCAGTGGCATTGTTTGTTTTATATGTAAAAGATTATCTTGCCTCTACGTAGAATAGAGAAAAAAAATTATATTTACAAATTACCTGGTCATGTTTGATATCATCGTAAAGACCAGACTCTGACCTTTCCAATGACACCTCATTTAACCTTGTGTGGTGTACATTTCAGAGATGTAGGGTTCCAAAGTCCCCTTGTCTCTCCTCACTGCAGTGCCCCGGTCTAGGTTGTCGATGAAACAATGCGTTGCATCATCAGCTCCACACTTACCGACAGTGTGGGAAATGACAAAATGACATATTTATTTTCTGTGTTAATCTGTAAATTTGGGTTTTGTTTTTTATATCTTGCATTTTATTACTTTGTATTTCTGTAACGACTGTAACATTTCAATGTTCTTGATCCAAGGACAGACTTGAAAACGAGAAAAATCTCAATGTATCCTTCCTGGTAAAATACTTTGCAAATAAATAACAGCACAAGATGTATGTAGCGATACATTTGAGAAGTGATGGGAGCAAGATGGTAAATAGCAGGGTTGCACTGGGTTAAAAACGTTTTTGTTTTTATTCATTTTTTAATTGTTTCCTGCCCCCCAGGGCAGTACCCGGACCCCCATACATCTTTTATGGCCAATATCTTGGAGGGCACTTTCATTTTTGAACGTTCGAGCCCCATTAACTTGCATGGTGTTCGAATTGTGTCAAAGTTCACGGTCAAACTTTTTTGGGTGTTCGAGTTCGTATGCGAACCGAACACAGAGGTGTTCGGCCCATCACTAATGACCATCATGTATACTAATTGTCTCATTCAGTCACATAACTAACAATAATGTATATGCTACTATATACAGATGATTAAAGATTACCTAATTGTACAGAATTCTAAAGAAAGCTTGCGCCATTGCCAATCAGGAAATTCTAAAAGCCTCATGGAGAAATGAAGTGCAATTCTCTGTATATCAATAATTTAGAACTTTAAAAGCCAATTTCAGTTTTCACTGTTAGAACAAGACGTTAACATTTTGAGTTAAATTACTTTATTAATGTCAACAATTTGCAGCTGTTTACATCATGTTGAAGCAAAATCCAAATACGTGGGAATAACACTGCTGCAATCCTGCAAATTTACATTTATAACTGTGCAACCTTTGCAATCATACAGTCTTTTTTCCTTTGACAGAAATATTCTGACAGTTTAACATTGCTAAGAAGACATTTTCCCCATCTGTGAAACGATTTATAAGATCCTTTAGTCTAACAGCAGGAAGTGGTGACTCAGGTTAATTTGCAACCCAATATTTATCTACTTAAAATGATAATGAATTCAAAATCATTTTCTACTCTGTTAGGAAGTCAAAGATGGTAATTTACAATATATTAAAAATACAGTCTACACCATAGAATTGCTTGCAAACAACAAACATAAAATTCATTTAGGCAATTGTGGTTCTTACAATTTGTGTAGACATATTACATTATCACAAAAAGGACTCCTGAGTATTAATTGCAAAATATGTCCTAAAATTGAAGCAAACTGCTTTGCAAGTTTAGTTGCCTTATCACTCCAGCCACTAGATCTCTACATAAAATTTGGGTTTGTAAAAAATGTTCCCAGCAATTTTGACAAAATGCATTATCTTTGTGTTCGGTACATCTAGAACAGCGGTTCCCAACCGCAGTCCTCAAGTACCCCTAACAGACCAGGTTTTTAGGATTGCCTTGGGGAAATGCAGACTGAATCCTGCAATCACTGAGCAGCAAATCATATCACCTGTGCTGTGCTTCAGATAGCCTGCAAACCCGACCTGTTGGGGTACTTGAGGACTGCGGTTGGGAACCACTGATCTAGAAGATTCACTTTGGCTGAACTGTCCGTTTTATGTCCATGTAGTGACCCTAATGTCAAATACCTGGTGGCACATAGGGGGTTAAATTAGTGGTGGCTGGCCAGAGATTCATAGCCAGCCTACATTATAATAAAATTAATTAAATACATTATGAATAATAACAAACCCATAATGCCATATGACTCCATTGAACCTGGTACAGATGGACTGATAGCACTTGCCACCTTGCCAGCACTGCTCGGCAGCTTTTGCACTGCCCTACATAAGCTTTGCACTTTGCATGAGCTTATGCAAATAGTGTTGCACAGGGTTGACTGCAGGACATGGTAAACTATTTGTTCCCAGTTTCCTTCTGCATGCGACTCTAGGAGATGATACCAGCATCAGCGTCTGTCGCAGTTGCTATTTGACGCTTGCTTTTAAAGGAGTCAGTAATAGGGAGCATCATCGTGATTTTTCCCTTTTGTTCCTGTTATCGGCTAGGATATAAAAAAAATCGGTTTGGAGATTCTGAGTGCTATGCAGTGAAATAAACAGCTCACAAGTTTATTCCTTGTTCTACGTACATAATCTGAGGGGAAAAAAAGATTTTTGGGAGAACAAAGTGTGATCCTCCACATGGAAATACTACAGTTTGTGTAATGAGATTATAAAAGAGCACAATTTCTTCAATCTCCATATGGGACACAAAATTCAAATGAGGGACAACAATACCTGTGACTCATCCAATGTCATATATATTTTGAAATGTCCATGTGGATTGTTATACATAGGCGAAAGTATGAAAAAGAGTAAGGGGGTTATTCAGAGAGCACGAAATGACGCCAACATTTTGGTACTCTCTCGTTTCTCGCACTTCCCTGCACTTCGGGGAATCAAAGTTCCCCACTCTGCGGTGAATTCAGCATTCAACGCAGGGTCCCTGGAGTGCGGGGAAAACCTGACGCAAACCCGCTGCAATCCCGCCGAACACCTGCTGAAAACCCACAAAAAACACACTGAACATGCTGGAAAAAGCCGATGAGCCACCCATCTCAGCGCAGACCAACCGCCGGAAAAAGCCATCAACGCGTGAAAGTGGCAAAATTCAAATGCTGTTTGCAAAAAAACTACTGAATGAAAATGCCTGGAATGTATATATAAGGTCCTATGAATAATAATAAAAAGGCCTGTTACAGAAGGAAAAAAGCTTTTTGTTTAATAAAACTAAAACAAATTTTCTGAAAAAATGCCTAAATGATTCTAACAAAAAAATCAATAAATGAAGAGACTTTTTACTGTAGATTAAAATAATAAATGGTTTATTAGATACTGAATAAAAGCGGGAATATTATTAATATTGAAGCCTATGGGATTCGCCTGAATAAACCTGACGAATGAAAGAACCGACCATCAGGGCACTTTGGCAACTTTTCACTGCTGTTCGGTGTGCTCTGAAGAGATTAACCATTGCTTCTCTATGGGGGATTTCACTGCCTCTGAACAGGCACTGTTCTATGAATAGCCGAATGGCCCTGAAATATCGGGGAAATTCCCTGTTCGTGACATTTCGGGGCCAGATCGGCTCTCTCTGAATAACCCCTTAAGTATTACATTTCCCAACATAAATCTATCATTTCTATTGAAAATATAGTTCCAGTTCATATTACAGATCAAGTACCAGTTCTGTATTGATAAGGAGATAGAAACAGAGAAATTATGTGGATACATAGGACAGATACACATTGACCTAAAGGATTACAATCGGAATTTGATCGCTTGGTTTTATAATACTTTGCTCCTGAAATGATTTTGTTCTATTTACCCTTTTCTTTGTCCACAGTTCCTCATGGGAGATATGTCCTCCTTGATCATAGGGGTTCTGTATGAATGATGAGTGATAAAAAATGTAATATGTGTACAGGTAGTTTCAATTGCACTTGCCATTCATTTCAGAAGGTCGTCTCATTTAACAGAGAATAACTCCAAATATAAATGTTAGTATTTTTTGCAAACACATATAAATGAAAAAATTGAGTAAATGGATAAAAATTAGCTGTCACTCACTTCCATTCAGCATGTTGCAGCGATGACTGAGAGCTGTGATTCTAGAGCTGTCACTTGGTGCACCTCATTGACTATTAACCTCTTCACTATCAAGTGATTTTCCAAAAAAAACATTGTCAGAAACCAGCGGTTTCTTGTAAAATCATTTTTAATTAATCATGCAGTATTAAAAAAATTATTACTGTAAATTATCTATTTGGCCAGTAGATGGCACCATCTACTGCCAAACTGAGTTACAGAGGTTTGAGCTGCAGGTTGTTTTTTTTCCTCTGCATCGGCTGCTGACTGCATCTGAAAGCCCGATATTTCAGACCTTTCATCAGCTGATTTTACAGTTTAAGCTTTTTTGGGCATTATACCCACAGGGCTAAAACTTTGGGGGCACCTTCTGCAGCCCAAAGAAAATTTCCTTTGCTTTTGGGTTGCAGATCAGCAGATCGAGATATCTCGATATTGGGGCACCAGATGGTGCCTTTGAAACCCAAGATATCTCAATCTCGGTAGTGAAGAGATTAAATCAGAGCATCGATATCACCACTTAGGGCCAGTCGTTCAGTGTTGTGTGATGGGCCACAGCATGGTCCGCCCACATGGTATTAGTATGGTGGTCCTTGGTGCTGGAATCAGATAAGTAGCAGATGAAATATCTTGTCAAGGGATTAGATAATGCATGGATCAATAAGACCAATGCAAAACTCATCTGGCTGCTGGGAAATAGCAGCCAAAGTGCACCTAGTCAGTACATCCTCATTGCTTGCTGTGCATTTTAATTAGTTTGTATCTTTTTCTATGCTGTCTGTATATATTTCTTCCAATAAATTGGGAATGCACATGTCTCAGGATAACCTACTTTTACTCATCTCGCATTATTATTCTTACTTTAGAAAGCGGCATTGATTGCACACAATTTACTTTTGTATGTTTTACTTTATATTTAGGTATTATTATTATTGTCATCGTCTATATAGCACAGTTTCCGCAGAGCTTTACAATAACCAAAGGGAATGAGATAAACGGACATATGATGGAAACAAGAGGTGTAGAGGGTCCTGCTCATAGGAGCTTACAATCTAGTGGACTATGATTGTGTTGGGAGTGATGGGAGTTGTAGTCTGATGGCACTTATTGTGTTAGTAGCCTCCCACTTACATGTAACATCTTTAATTAGATTGTGTAATTCCTTGTGATTTATTGTTGGTAGATACTATTTTGAAATCCAGTCATAATATTCAGTTGATACACTATGGGATTTTGCCCTTCAGCAAGAGCCTATGTGTTCAGTAACTAAAGGTTCCCTATTTGACAGAAATTCATGTGGGAAACAATAATTACAGCTGTTAGTTTCTCATTGGTACAAACTGAATTAATTCTACTGCAGTGGGGAAACTCAAATGATCTGTTTACAAATTTGATGCCAAAAGCAACAAGACAGCAGAATATATTTTTGTTTTAAATAAATTACTGATTTAAATACATTAAATATATACAAAATATTACCTAAATATATGTTAGAAGCTGCTGGAGTTTGTGTTCGAACTAAGCTTCTGTTTTATGCAAAGTTGTGAAACGTTTAATAAAAAAATGTGTTTTCTTGAAATAAGAAAATCAGTAAGTCATTCTATAACTAGTCACTGTAAAATAAAATGCGTAGCTGGGCATGTTTTAGACAGCTCTACATCCTAGGTGACTGATTGAACTTTCTTGAAATTTGTATTTATGTTAAGTGATGTGCACACAGGTATCGTGTAGTAACAACATAACATGGTTTAAAAACAGTGCACCCGGGGGCGGAGTTTGGATGCCGAGGAGGACAGACGTGCTTTTTAGGAGCTCCGTATATCGGGCTCCTGCCTGCTGATTTTTTGGCTGATTAGGGCCACCTAAACACCCTCCTCGGCTCCTTACTACTGAAGGGAGCACTATAGACCCGAGCACTGCCCTGGCTTGGGATTTCTGGCCACTGCAGGTCCCTGAGATTGATGCCGCTGGCTCCCTGCTTTCCCTGGTGGCCATTTTGAGGCCTAGAAGAAGGAGGAGCACTACCGCTTCTGCCTTGTTGCCCGTCAGCCGCGACTGGCTAGCTCCTGGTGCTGGCCTCAGTGGGGTGGAGGGAGATGCCCGAGTGGTCGGAGGGCCCACTTCCCCCGGAGGTTCCTTGCTGCTTGCTGGAGCACGTGTCGGGCCTGGCTGCTGAGGTGATGCCTGACCTACCCGTACCTGTGCCGCTGGTGATGATGCCGTCTTTCCTCGAGCTGACAATGGACGACGACTTGCTCCACCTAACCCGTGGGATGCTCGTGGAGCTGATGAAGGATATGAGGGAGGAATGGCGTGCCGCTATGCAGGAGACAGGCTGGATGACTATCCCGCCAGCTGGAAGACACGAGGAGCCGGCGGAGGTGACCAGGCCCAGCGTTGAGGAGGCACCCTTGTGTGAGTACAGCGCCGGACAGAGCGTTCTGCCCGTTACTCCCACGACTGAGACTCAGCTTTGCCGAGACCTCTCTGATGAATCTCTGAACTTGGGAGGAGAGCAACACCCAGTGGTCTTCCCTGCAGACCTGATGGTGGTGGCTGGTGGGAGACCTGCCATTCATAGTGGTCTGGTGGGGATACCCTATGATTTGCCCCCCTGCTCTTTAGGGGCCTCCGGCAGCTGCTGGCTGGCCTTAACCGGGAGGCTTATAAGAACTGCGCTCTGTGTCCCTGGCTCTTTGCGGACTTCATTTTTGATCTACATTGCCTCCTCACTGATGGACATGGGGCATGTTCTTCTCATTCCGGTTACCACGAGCCTCCCTTTAGATGCATTTGGGGCCACGTTCACCCCCCACTCTGGGACACTGGCTGAGACTCTCTGACTTGACAGGTCTATGTGTAACTAGGGATTTTTGGAGGACTTGCAGCAGATGGTCCCCCCGATGACACCCCCCACTGATGCGACTTCAAAGCTGCTGATTTCACCCCCCAGAAGACAACCTCCCCCGCTGAGGTCTGAGACCTTCACCCCCCTCTGTACGATGACATTTTATGGGTACTTTCCAGGACCCGTGTGAATTACCTGCCGTGGTTTAGGGCTGAAAGCTGATGATCTGTTAGAGCACAGGGACCCCCTTATCTCCCCCTCCCCCTTCCCCCCTTCCCCCCTTCCCCCCTTAGTGGGACACTGGGATACACCCTGGGTGAGCCGCCAGGACAGCTACCTAGGCCCTGGCTGTTCTCTTGGCCCCAGGTCTCCCGGCCTTGTGGCCCCTTCCATGGCCCACACCTTCCTCAAGGTTGCGAGGGGAGCCAGGAATACCACATTTTCTTTGGCGGTCCCTCACGCCCCCTTTCCCCCACCTTTTTTTTGTTTTCTTTCTCTTTTTTGGGTTCCCTGGAGCCTTCTGGACGAGTGATATCGCCATTGTTTGTTTTTTCCTGGATCGACCCTCCTGACAAGTTTTGAACTTCCCCTTCCCCCTTTTTTGACCTAGTTTTAGGATGGTCATCTCAGATAAGTTTCTTAAGATTTTTTGATGACTTCTCATGTGCTATTTTACTGCTGATTTATCCCTGGCCCTGCACGGCCAAAATTGTTGGTCGGTTTGTGACCTTTTTCTTTGGCAAAATAAAATTTTGAAATATAAAAAAAAAAACAGTGCTACCATGGGTGACATTAGGAGATGGGTTTCACGATCGTGTCTGGTAGGGGGGTGAGGGTATGGGACCAGGATACAGTGACGACTAATTTTGAGTAAGGCAAGGTTTAGGTGGTTTCTATCGGCGCAATATATTATGTTTTCTTAAATTTCAAGAGTAGATCATACAAAAACAGTATCATTGTGACTCTTCACAGTATAAAGTGCTCTCGTGCTAAAGTGTCTCGATAACACAATTGTGCAAATTAGTTAATGAATCTTAAATAAAGTGCATATAGTGCATAAAGTGCAGTACAATGCTGATCGTGCTAAAAATCTAAAGTTCAATGAGGTTGACAGGCTTATTTCGAGTCCTGTTTTAAGTTGGTTGTGCCACAAATAAGGCAAATTCAAAGTACTTATGGAGCTGATGTTTTTAGTGATGGTTTCTTATTGTTCCTCTCTTTGTCAATTCTCTTATGGTCACTGGTGTGCTCCAATATACAAAACAAAGGAGAGAAAAGAGAAGATAGTGCAATACTGTTTCAATTCGTGCAAAGTGCAAGAAAAATAGTGGTATTGCACATACGAATTCCAGAGCCTCGTATATCCAGGCTCTGGATTGAAGTGCCTTGAGCCAAGTAAAGAGTGGCTTCTACCCTTCTTTGCGACAGCCTTATCGTCTCGTCCGGAAAGATAAAAGGGACAGCGCTCTCATGGCACAATATCAATCAGATAGGGTATTAAAGGTGGGATTTGTATACACTCACCGATTGAGGAGCCTTCGATGTCCAGGCTCAACTCTTATGCGTGTGGCGCTCCTTGTTGGTGGGCGCCTTAACCCCTTTGTCTGCTCACTTGGTGTCTGGACAGTAGTTGGTCTCTGGGATTTCCCGTCTGTCACCTATTCAGTGGGCTTTGTGGGGAGTGGATAATAAATAGTCATATTCCATTCTAAAGTGCAAATAGTTTAATTGGCGATTTACAAGTGTATTAAAAGTATATATATATATATCCGGGGGGGGAGATGCTGATACGCGTTTCGGCGCTGCTCTGGCGCCTACCTCAGTCAGTGTGTGGTAGATTAAGGGGGGGAAGGTGAATTTGTGCAAGGAAGTCCTTTTATTTTGGACTTGTGTTGTGCTGGCGGCGTTCTCCGCTCTCCACGTGGTCCACTTCCGGGTTTGGGCGTCGTTCGGATCACGTGGTGTCGATTACGTCATTCTACCGCGTCGCGGCCATCTTTGTTTGCGTTCCATATGCGTTCCACTTCGTCAGTTGTTGTAAGACCCTCAATCGCGGTGGTTTGAGTTTGCGAATTTACATTGAAGGGCATCATCAGCATATTGGGGTGGATAAAACACAGAAGGGGCAAAATATTGCTTTAAAATGAACTCCCAAATCAGTGGACGGCTGGATATTCAGTAATAATTTCAAACAGTGCATATTATATTAAATACGGTGTCATCTTATAATAATAAGTGCAACTTAAAAGAGAAAGGGAGACATATTCAGTGTGAATTGGCAATTGTGATCGTATTGATATTTTCAAAAAACGTTCTGATTTAATTATATATCTTTGACAAGATTCAATGGTGAATTTATTTAGTTGAAGGAAGAAATAAAATAATTTTATAAATAATGAGTCGAATGGGGGGAGGTGGAGTGGTCATATTTGTGTCTCATAATAAGGTCTGTATATCTTTGTTGGTTAGCCACATAAAATTTGAAGATATATGTGTGCTTTACATGGGTTATCCGGTTAATTCAGGGATACAGTTAAAATATAATTAAAATAAAGATAAAGGATAAGTGAATAAAAGAATAAAAAGTATGATTAAAATATGGGAGGTAGGGGTATTATAGATCAGGTTAAAAATACAGGGTAACTAGTGGCGCAGTAATTCAGGTTACTCCTTATGCAATATCTCAAAAGCTAGTTGCATGTACCATACAAATCATCGGTATATAATACAAAGTGCAAATGCAAATCACAGAGGGTATAGGTGAACACAGTAATCTGTGTATACAACACATTAAAGTGCAAATGCAACAGTGGAAATAAAGTGCAAATGCAACAGTGAAAACAGTATAATAGTGGAAAACGAGGTTCTAGCTATAGTAATCAGTCTAGTCCATAGAAAAGGACTGTCTGCCGATGTTCGAGAAAGTCTCTGCTATTGGTTTTCCGGTTCCTAAATGGATGGGTGATGCATCAAAAGTGCTCGAGATTAATGTCAATATTACCCCTTCTACAAATGTAGCGGACTTGTTTGGACGTGTCCGTTCCTCTAGTGGTCTTGATGGGCTCCACGGCAGGAGATATAGATGGGGGAGAAAAAGGGGGAGATAATAGTGCAAAAAACTTCTATACGTGTGTTTCACGGTGAGTAAAAATGCACACTTACAGATACCAGAGTCTAATTGAATCCAGGCTCTGGAGTGGAACGCCTTGTGCCTAAATGTAGGGTGGTCACTGCCCTTCTTTAAAAGGTCTTCTTACTCCACCTCAGCCGGGGGACACAAAAATAGAGAAGAGACTTGTATTATATACCGATGATTTGTATGGTACATGCAACTAGCTTTTGAGATATCGCATAAGGAGTAACCTGAATTACTGCGCCACTAGTTACCCTGTATTTTTCACCTGATCCTATCTGCACATCCACTTCGAGAGCCTGTGCCACCTTCTAGTTGGCAGCACCAACACATATCCACACCATATATCTAGTTACGAGCGCCTCCACCAAACTCTCCTTTTCTCTCGTATTATAAATAAAGACTCTTCCCATGAGGCCATAAAGAGATTAGCATATGAGGAGGCAAATCGTGTTCCCATAGTGGTCCCATTGAGTTGTAAATAAAAATCATCTTTAAAAAAAAAATAGTTATTTTCTAAAATCAGACGTATTCCTTCTAAAATAAAAATGATTTGTTCAGGTTGTAAAATGTCTGTTTTTTAAAAAAAATATTCAGTGGCCTCAATTCCTTGTTTATGTGGGATGAAAATAACAAGGAATTGAGGCCACTGAATATTTTTTTAAAAAAACAGACATTTTACAACCTGAACAAATCATTTTTATTTTAGAAGGAATACGTCTGATTTTAGAAAATAACTATTTTTATTTTAAAGATGATTTTTATTTACAACTCAATGGGACCACTATGGGAACACAATTTGCCCCCTCATATGCTAATCTCTTTATGGCCTCATGGGAAGAGTCTTTTTTATCCACCTACAACAATAATCTAGTCTGTTACAAACGATATATAGACAATATTTTTCTAATTTGGAGAGGAGGTGTAGTCACACTACAGGACTTTTTAGGAGAATTAGATCAGAACAACAGAGGGATCAAACTTACCACGACATGGAGCACTGATAGGATTAATTTCTTGGATTTAGATATATATATCAAAGACAAGGAAATACGAGCTCAGACATTTTTCAAAAAGGTCGATGTAAATAGTTTCAAAGACATATCCAGCTGCCATTTACCTCAATGGCTTGGAGGAGTCCCAAAAGGACAGTTCCTCAGAGTCAAAAGAAACTGTACAGATCTCAATACATACGACATACAGTCAGATAAACTGAAAAAAGACTTCATTGAGAAAGGTTAGAATCCCGATAAACTAGAGAAAACTAGATCAGAGATAAGAAGTATGGAGCAGGAAGACCTATTGAAAATTAAGGGAACAAAGGGAAACCAAAGCTTCACCCAGAATGTCCCATTCGTTTTCTCCTACAGTGCCCAGAATAAAGCGATAAGAAGATCCATTCGAAAATATTGGCCCATTTTAAGAAAAGATCCGCTACTAAAAGATATTTTACTTGAAAATCCTAAACTTATCTGCCGCGGTGTAAACAATCTGAAAATGAAGCTCACACAAAAATACACACAGAAAAACACCACACGACAGAATCATTTTAATATAAATAAAGGCTTCCACCAATGCGGAAATTGTCTGAACTGCCGCAACACACGAAGCAAAAAGCAAATTATTACAAAAGTAGACGGCAACACCAGGCCCATAGCTATAAAAGAAGTGATAACCTGCTTCACAAAAAACGTGATCTATCTGTTAATCTGCCCATGTGGTTTAAAATACGTAGGAAGAATCACCAGACCCCTCAACATTCGTGTACAAGAGCACATTAGAAATATTAGGAGCGGTTACGAGAAACACAGTGTCCCATTACATTTTAAACTGAAACACGCTCAAAACCCGGAAGGTCTGATCTTCAGCGGCATAAAAAAAGTTGATGCCCCGTGGAGAGGAGGCAACTTTGATAAGCTAATTGGGAAAATTGAGATGAACTGGATTTTTAAACTGGGCACCTTACAACCACAGGGTCTAAACGCTGATTTTGAATTATGTCACTTTTTAAACTGATCTATAATACCCCTACCTCCCATATTTTAATCATACTTTTTATTCTTTTATTCATTTATCCTTTATCTTTATTTTAATTATATTTTAACTGTATCCATGAATTAACCGGATAACCCATGTAAAGCACACATATATCTTCTAATTTTATGTGGCTAACCAACAAAGATATACAGACCTTATTATGAGACACAAATATGACCACTCCACCTCCCCCCATTCGACTCATTATTTATAAAATTATTTTATTCCTTCCTTCAACTAAATAAATTCACCATTGAATCTTGTCAAAGATATATAATTAAATCAGAACGTTTTTTGAAAATATCAATAGGATCACAATTGCCAATTCACACTGAATATGTCTCCCTTTCTCTTTTAAGTTGCACTTATTATTATAAGATGACACCGTATTTAATATAATATGCACTGTTTGAAATTATTACTGAATATCCAGCCGTCCTCTTTCTCCTGCGCCCTCTGGAACGCTAGCTCTGTGTGCAACAAACTCACAGCAATCCATGACCTCTTCCTTTCAAACTCCTTCAACCTCCTAGCTTTAACTGAAACCTGGCTAACTCCCTCTGACACGGCCTCCGTTGCTGCTCTCTCACATGGCGGTCTACACTTGAGCCATACCCCCAGACCAGGTGAGAGAAATGGTGGCGGGGTCAGACTCCTGCTCTCTCCCACCTGTACCTACCAGCATCTCCCTCCACCCCCATCCCTCTCCTCCTCCTCCTTCGAGACACACTGCATCTGCCTGTTCTCTCCTCTGGCTCTCAGGGTGGCAGTCATCTACCGCCCACCGGGACCAACCTCCCAGTTCTTTGACCATTTTGCTACCTGGCTTTCTCACTTCCTGTCTTCTAATCTTCCATGCTTAATTCTCGGGGACTTCAACATTCCCATTGACGATCCTTCCGCCCCTGCTGCCTCCAAACTTCTTTCACTCACGTCCTCCCTTGGACTCACACAATCCTCCCTCCTCCCTACCCACCGCGATGGTCACGCTATTGACCTTTTCTTTTCCAACCTCTGCTCCATTTCTGAGTTCAACTGTCGCCCTTTCCCCATCTCTGACCACCACCTTCTCTCTTTCAACCTATCTGGACTTCCTAAACACCCTGCTCCCCCACCCCGCACACACACTCGCAGAAATCTACATGCTGTGGACCCCCATCAATTCTCCAACCTACTTCACCACCTCCCTCATACCTCATCCTTCACCTGCCCTGATGCTGCCACTAATCACTACAACACGACGCTTATCTCTGCTCTAGACACTCTTGCTCCTCTTTGACTCTCTAAGGCCCCACGCTGCCAGCTTCAGCCCTGGCACACCCTCCAGACTCACTACCTGCAAAGATTCTCCCGCACTGCAGAGCGTGCCTGGAGGAAATCCCGCTCTGAAGCTGATTTTGTTCACTTCAAGTTTATTCTCCGGTCATACACCTCTGCCCTCCACTTGGCCAAACAATCCTTCTTCTCATCTCTTATATCTACGCTGTCCTCCAACCCTAAACGACTCTGGTCCACCTTCAACACCCTCCTCTACCCACCTGCACCTCCCCCCACAGCTGCCTTCAGCGCTCAAGACCTGGCAGACTACTTCCTCAGTAAAACTCTAACTATCAGAAGTAACATCCCAACACAAGATAGTTATCTGCCACCTCCACTCCCACAGGTCCCCTCTGCCACCCTCTGCCGCTTCCTCCCAGCCACTGAGGAGGAAGTCAATTCCTTATTGTCCTCCTCACATCTCACCACGTGCCCGCTCGACCCCATTCCCTCACATCTAATTCCTCCCCTCTCCTCCTCCCTCACCCCTGCTCTCACACACATCTTCAACCTATCTCTCTCCACTGGCTCCTTTCCATCCGCCTTCAAACACGCGCTAGTTACCACTTTACTAAAGAAACCATCCCTAGATCCCAACTCTCCATCCGATTACCGCCCTGTATCCCTGCTTCCCTTCACATCAAAGCTCTTAGAAAAACTAGTCTTCAACCGCCTCTCCCTCTTCCTGTCCTCCAATTCCCTACTTGACCCCCTGCAATCTGGCTTCCGTCCCCTACACTCAACTGAAACTGCCCTCACCAAAGTCACCAACGACCTCCTAACTGCTAAAAAACACGCCACTATTCTATTCTCATTCTGCTTGACCTCTCGGCTGCTTTTGACACTGTTGACCACCCCCTCCTTCTACAGACCCTCAACTCTCTGGGTCTCGGTGACACTGCACTTGCTTGGGTTGACTCCTATTTATCCAACAGGTCCTTCTGTGTGTGCTTTGCTGGTAACTCCTCCTCTTCATTGCCTCTATCTGTTGGTGTACCTCAAAGCTCTGTCCTTGGTCCTCTGCTCTTTTCCATCTACACCTCCTCTCTGGGCAAAATCATCAACAGCTTTGGCTTTAATTACCACCTCTACGCTGATGACACTCAGATCTACCTCTCTACCCCTGATCTCTCTCCCCCTGTCCTTTCAAAAGTCAGTGACTGTTTATCTGGCATCTCCTCCTGGATGGCCTCCCACCACCTAAAGATCAACATGTCAAAGACTGAACTCCTACTTTTTCCTCCCTCCAATGCCTCCCCACCTCCTGACTTCTCTATCACGGTGGAGGGTATCACCATCTCCCCATCAAACAAAGTTCGCTGCCTTGGAGTTACACTTGACTCTGCTCTTTCCTTCATCCCCCACATCAAGTCTCTTTCCACCTCCTGCCGATACCAACTGCGTAATATTTCCAGAATTCGGCCATTTCTTACCGCTGTCACCACAAAACAACTCATACACGCCCTGGTAATCTCCCGACTCGACTATTGCAATAATCTCTTATCTGGCCTCCCTCTGTCCCGCCTCTCCCCCCTACAATCCATCCTGAACGCCTCCGCCAGGCTAATTCACCTCACCCGCTGCTCTGTCTCTGCCGCTCCCCTCTGCAAGTCCCTTCACTGGCTCCCCATTCACTGCAGAATTAAGTTCAAAATCCTTATCCTTGCCTACAAAACCCTCACTAACTCAGCTCCCCACTACCTGTCCTCACTAATCACCAAATACACCCCAGCCCGCTCCCTAAGGTCAAACAGTGACCTGCGCCTAGCTTCTCCCCGCATCACCTCTTCCCACGATAGACTGCAGGATTTCTCACGCGCAGCCCCCACTCTCTGGAACGCTCTCCCTCGTACTGTCAGACTTTCCCCTAACTTCTCTTCCTTCAAACGCTCCATGAAAACATTCCTATTTAGGGAAGCCTACCACCCAACTCACTGATGCAACCATCAATCATTCTCACCTTACAGTCCTCTCCTCCTGTTTCCAACCCCAACCCTCCCAGATTGTGAGTTCCTACGGGAATAGGGCCCTCATCTCC
This sequence comes from Leptobrachium leishanense, assembly GCA_009667805.1. NCBI lineage: Eukaryota > Metazoa > Chordata > Amphibia > Anura > Megophryidae > Leptobrachium > Leptobrachium leishanense. Next base: position 332,232,801 of record CM019064.1, on the reverse strand, counting down.
TCCTGTACTGTTTGTCAAATGTTGTTCAATGTATTGTAACCCTGTCTATACTGTGTTTATTGTACAGCGCTGCGGAATATGCTGGCGCTTTATAAATAAAGAATAATAATAATAAAACGCAAACAAAGATGGCCGTGACGCGGCAGAATGACGTAATTGACACCACGTGATCCGAACGACGCCCAAACCCGGAAGTGGACCACGTGGAGAGCAGAGAACGCCGCCAGCACAACACAAGTCCCAAATAAAAGGACTTCCTTGCACAAATTCACCTTCCCCCCCTTAATCTACCACACACTGACTGAGGAAGGCGCCAGAGCAGCGCCGAAACACGTATCAGCATCTCCCCCCCCGGATATATATATATACTTTTAATACACTTGTAATTCGCCAATTAAACTATTTGCACTTTAGAATGGAATATGTCTATTTTTTATCCACTCCCCACAAAGCCCACTGAATAGGTGACAGACGGGAAATCCCAGAGACCAACTACTGTCCAGACACCAAGTGAGCAGACAAAGGGGTTAAGGCGCCCACCAACAAGGAGCGCCACACGCATAAGAGTTGAGCCTGGACATCGAAGGCTCCTCAATCGGTAAATGTATACAAATCCCACCTTTTATACCCTATCTGATTGATATTGTGCCATGAGAGCGCTGTCCCTTTTATCTTTCCGGACGAGACGATAAGGCTGTCGCAAAGAAGGGTAGAAGCCACTCTCTACTTGGCTCAAGGCACTTCAATCCAGAGCCTGGATATACGAGGCTCTGGAATTCGTATGTGCAATACCACTATTTTTCTTGCACTTTGCACGAATTGAAACAGTATTGCACTATCTTCTCTTTTCTCTCCTCTGTTTTGTATATTGGAGCACACCAGTGACCATAAGAGAATTGACAAAGAGAGGAACAATAAGAAACCATCACTAAAAACATCAGCTCCATAAGTACTTTGAATTTGCCTTATTTGTGGCACAACCAACTTAAAACAGGACTCGAAATAAGCCTGTCAACCTCATTGAACTTTAGATTTTTAGCACGATCAGCATTGTACTGCACTTTATGCACTATATGCACTTTATTTAAGATTCATTAACTAATTTGCACAATTGTGTTATCGAGACACTTTAGCACGAGAGCACTTTATACTGTGAAGAGTCACAATGATACTGTTTTTGTATGATCTACTCTTGAAATTTAAGAAAACATAATATATTGCGCCGATAGAAACCACCTAAAACTTGCCATTTCCACACCCGCACACCCCTCGAGAGTCTGTGCCTTCTATCTATCTGGCAGCACCAATTAAACCAAAACCACAGAGATCAGAGCACCCCACTGAACCCACTCCCTCTTACTAATTTTGAGTAAGGTCTGCAAATAGGGTTCTATTTGAATACACACATGCAGGGGAAAGCGTAGATGAGGGGCAGGACATGAATAGATCTGATCATAGGGGAATAGCAGGGAGCTGTAAAAAAGGAAGGGAGGAATATGGCACAAGACACCACAGGGCAACACAACAGGGAACTTACTGAAAACAGGAAACAGGCAGGACAGACAGGTAAAGGGGTGACAGGAGACTTTAAGGCACAGGGCAGAGGAGAGTTGGAGCGCCAGGATATTTGGAGCACAGGAGACTTGGAGGCACAGGAGACTTGGAGGCACAGGAGATTTGGAGGCACAGGATACTTGGAGGCATAGGAGATTTGGAGGCACAGGAGACTTGGAGGCACAGGAGTCTTGTAAGTACTAGGGTTATTGGAATCATGGGGTTTTTGGAAGCACAGGGGTTGCGATTGCCAATATGCAACCTACTGGGAAAAAATTCCTTCTTGGCCCCAGAATGTCCGTTCGATTTCTCCCTGGATCACGCAGCTTTTACTCGCATATTAAATATTATAACCCTTAATATTATGTTTTTGCAGGAAGTGTATTATGTTTTTGCACAAAATCCATTCTAATCAGCTGCCAGAGGCTGAAGGGAACACAGTGGCGTAACGTGGGGGGGGGGCCTCGGGGGTGGTCGCCCGGGCACAATTATCTTAGGGGGAAAAAAATTTCAAAAGAAATTTGAGCCACTAATATTTTACAGCAGGGATCAGCAAGGTGTCTGCTCACGGACACTGGTGTCTGTGAGACGCCCTTGCATGGGCAGTCGCCAGTTTTGCAGCGCCGGCGGTGACTTAGCACTCAGCGTCCCGAAGGGAGGACAGGACAGGAAATTCTGGTCCTGTCCTGACTCCTTCTTAACGCTGACATGAGTCACGTGAAGTGGCTCAGCATTATCCGATGGAACATCCTGTACCATACTTGTCAGCCCCCCTTGAAGCCCTGTTCCAGCCCCCACGCCGCTGGCAGCCCTGCAGTCACTGAACAGGAGGGAGGGAGGCGCCTGCTCTGCAGCACATTTAAAATCCGGCCTCCACTAAGCCACCTGGACAGCCTCCCCTGACCACCAGCAACTCCACAAAAGTAAGCGACACTGTGTGACACCAGAGCAGCGTAACCAACACACAGTGAGGGGGTACTGGGGGTACTTGGATAGAGAGAGAGATTGACTAGGGGTACTGTGGGGTACTGGGAGAGGGTGACTGGGGGATGCTGGGAGAGGGTGACTGGTGATACTGGGAGAGAGTGACTGGGTATAGTGTGAGAGTGGAACTATACTAGGGTATACTGGGACTGGGTGACTGGTAGTAGTGGCGTAGTGTGGGGGGCATGTGTGTTTAATTTTTTATTATATCAGTATTTTGTTAATATGCAATACATGTGTTTGTGGGGTAAGGGGGTAAATACTTTACTGATCGAAGGGAATCAGGGCGTGTTACCGTATCCACAGGTTGGGGGGCGTGCAATTCTTGCCTCGCCCCGGGTGCTGACAACCCACCCTACGCCGCTGAGTGAACACCAAATGCAATCAATACAAAAAGCCAGAAGGGACAAAACAGAGAATCTCAAAACCAAATTAAAGGCAATACAATATAAAAAAATCTTATAGAAAGTCTCAAAACAACAATGATGATAAAATTTTGTTGACAATCAGATCCTTATTGACATATCATCACATGATGGAAAAGAAATTATGTTAGATTCAAATATTACCAGACATGTCAAGGGTGAGGTGCATAATATAAATGGAGTACATACTGCGTAGAGCATTGTAGTATGCTTATACATTTTGCAATGAAATGAGATGCATAACACAGGTGGGATGCATCAAAATGGACTAAATAGAGAACAAGGAAATTCTTTCCACATTCCAAGAGGTCAGTGATTAACTAGATTGATTATCACGGATTGCTATATTTCTGCTTCTATGTAACCTGGAATGTTTTTTTTTTACCCCTGTTGATATTTTGTCATTGTAAAGAGAAGTGAATATAACATTTATCTCTATGTATTTACTTTTTGTCACATATTGGAGAAATCTGGAAATGTAGAACAGAAAATGTAGTTCGGTGTGTAAATTATTCTAAATCTGTTGTTGTTCTTTCAATATGACTTTTTGGATAACCGTTGAAATACTGTACTAGAAAGGACTGTCATTTTCACTGTCATTGTCATTCTATGGTCATATACATGAGATGGAATATTATATGCACTTTGACAAAGACCGTTGGTCGAAACGCAATAGTGCCGTTTTATTAAATCATTTTAACTTACTTGACGTCCTGCTCGTGGTGTAATCCGAGAATCCAGTATTCCAGCATATGGACCGGATTACCATTGGAGATTGACGTGTTTGGGACGTGTTGGTGAGATTACTATCTATAAAACCATATGCCTTTACAGTTTAGAGCCGGCTTTATATGGTTCTCGAAAAAGTGAGTTGACCACTGAGTGCTTCTCAATGAAGGTGTGATAAGGATATACTGCGCAATGTGTGTCCTATGTTATATTTTCTAGATTGCCTGAATTGCAACTCATTTTCTGGACGGTTTTCTGAAAGCGCGAGGACTCTATACAACCTACTATGTTACAGAAAAAAGAAAAAACTATTTTAAAAAAATAAAAGGAAAAATAATTGTCGCAAAAAAATCCTGAAAAATGCCTAAAAGATCCTAAAAAATCTTTAAAGGGACTTTATACTGCAGAATATTATAATCAGCGGTTTATTAGATATTGAATTAAGAGCAGGGCAATTCGGCAACTTTTCACTGCTGGTTTTTGTTCTCTGAATAGACGAAGCATTGCCTCTCTATGGGGATTTCACTGCCCTCGAACAGGCAACGAACAGGCACCATATGTGCAGGCAATTTGCCAACATTTCCCGAACTGCCTGCTCTCTGAATAGCCGAATGGCCAGGAAAGGTAACCGTACGCTAATTTCACTGTTCAGTTACCTTTTGGCCACAATTCGGATCTCTTTGAATAACCCTGCAAATCTTAGTAAAACAGCTTTATCTAAATATCCTTCTCAGTGACCTGATTTATAAATTATAGACAGAACATACAGAGACGTGTTGTTTTATTTTTTTAAAACTTGATTTAAGGGAACCATACACTTTTCTATAATTAAATATCGGTCTTTACATTCTTAATTTAGTATATTTTAAAGCCTGAACAAAATGAATAGCTCGCTGAATCTTCCATGATGGCAAATAGCACCATTTCATTAGTCTGAAAAATGTCTTTAACCTTTTCATTTTAATAATATTCATTAAAGTTATTCCTGAAATCCAGTGGCACTCATGAATTTAATTGGGTTTAAATAAATTACATCACAAGGATAAATTAAAGTAGGTAACACTGCAAGTGAATCACTTTTAACCTAAAATATAAATACATGGGAAAAAAGAGAACAAACAAATGTTTCTTTAGGCTTTCTATGTCTACCTCTCTTTTAAAAGAAATGCATTCATTTTACATAGAGCATATGAGTTGATCTTTGGATCAAGTGTCTTAACCCCATAGCGACTGGTTGGTTTTACTATTGTCATTCCAAAAGTACCTACTGCTTTTTTTCACATTTCTGCGATGTTTGAGATTATGTTCTAATTTAGTTTTTTACTCAATTTTGGAATCAACACATATTATATACTGTTTTTCTCGCCATTAAATGGAATTCTAAAGATTGTTTTAATTCATATCATATAATCTATAAGAAAAAAAACGTTTGTGTCCTTCGCCGCAGGTGGCGGACGCAATGCGCATGTGAAAGGTTACTTGCGCATTGCACATGCGCGATGGGAGAAAACTGCCGGCTTTCGCCAGGGCCAAGAAAAAAAAAGCCGATCCGTTGGAGAGCACCTCTCCCTCGCACCCGAACCGGGACTCGAAGGCAGCGCTTCAGCACAGGTCGCGGACTCCTCCTGCCTCTTACTTGGGACTGGTTCCCCTCGGGCAGCTGGATGCTGTGTGCGGGCTGGGGCAAGGACGTGTAGACAGGCAGAGGATGGGCAGCAGGCAGAGCAGTCTGGAGAATGAGCAGGAGGATGCCGGGGATGCGGGGTTCCTGCGCACAACGGAATTCCGTGGAGACTTCGCCTTCTCATCCCTGATCCTGAACGTGGACATCCAGGCTCTGCTGAGGGACCACAAGCAGGAGCGGGCACTGCATGTCCTCAGGATGCCCCGCAGGGTGAGAAGCCCAGGGCCCCACGGACATCATCAGCACTAACGGAGAGCCAGGGGCCACAAACCGGGGTGGTGCCTCCCAGTGTGCATTCATGGGGTGACTCAGGGTCTATGTACACTCTGTTCCTGTGAGCTTACAATGTAAAGGGGGCCTGATCTTGGGAGTTTACAATCTAAAGGGGGCCTGATCCCGTGAGTTAACAATCTAAAGGGGCCTGATCCTGTGAGTTTACAATCTAAGGGGGCCTGATCCCGTGAATTTACAATCAAAAGGGGCCTGATCCCGTGAGCTTACAATCAAAGGGGGCCTGATCCCGTGAGTTTACAATCTAAGGGGGCCTGATACGTGATCTTACAATCAAAAGGGGGTCTGATCCCATGAGTTTACAATCTAAAGGGGGCCTAATCCCGTGAGTTTACAATCTAAGCGGGCCTGATCCCGTGAGCTCACAATCTAAGGGGGTCTGATCCCGTGAGCTTACAATCTAAAGGGGGCCTGATCTCGTGAGTTTACAATCTAAGGGGGCCTGACCCCGTGAGTTTACAATCTAAGGGGGCCTGATCCCATGAACTTACAATCGAAGGGGTCCTGTTTCCATGAGTTTACAATCTAAGGGGGCCTGATCCCGTGATCTTACAACATAAAGGAGGCCTGATCCCGTGAGTTTACAATCTAAAGGGGGCCTGAGCCTGTGAGTTTACAATCTAAGGGGGCCTTATCCCATGAGTTTACAATCTAAAAGGGAAAAGAGGTGCCCATTCCAGTGAGTTTACAATCTAAGAGGAGCCACTCTCGTGAGTTTACAATCTAAGAGGGAAGAGGAGCTGCTCCCGTGAGTTTACAATCTTAGGCTAAGGTCAGACTAACGCAGTATTAACGTGCGTTTAGCAGCACTAAATCACGGCCGCGCTAGCAGCAAATTACGTCCAATGCTGGGCAGCATACGAAGAACAGCCGCACAAAAGTGCGGCCACGCAACGCAAATGGCAAACGAACGCATTTTTTCGAGAACGTCAAACCGCTAGTACTGACGTACAGAGTGCGCTGCGTCCGCTAGCGGCATGTGTTTGTGATTAGGAGACATCAGACACTGCTAATGTCCGGCCAACATCACGTCCAGACGCAAAAAGTGTTATATTGATAACCGTACAAAATCACAAATGAAAATGCGCATCGTATGACCGCTATCGCGTATTCCGTGAAAAAATGCGTCCATTCGTTCGAACGCACTTTTTCACGGACAGCGCGAAAAATGCGTTAGTCTGACCCTAGCCTAAGAGGGAAGAGGAGCCGCTCCCGTGAGTTTACAATCTAAAATGGAAGAGGAGCCGCTCCTGTGAGTTCACAATCTAAATAGGAAAGAGGAGCCGCTCCCGTGAGTTTACAATCTAAGAGGGAAAAGAGGAGCTCTCTCTAATATATAAATGCATTTGTAATGCGCAGTCAGCTGCGTGCGCAAAAGTTACAGCTACTCACTTGGCCCCCCATTGGGGACGGGACGGCAACGGATGCGTTACAAATGCATTTATATATGGAGATACTCTTGGATAGGACATTGAAAAGCAAATATGTGGACACGGATTCTGAACTGGCAACAACAATAGACTGCCCTCCAGGCAGACCTAACTAGTATACTATAAAAAAAAATCTGAAATCTGATGAATTTTTTTTTAAAAAAAACACATTTTTTTTAACTTTGACCCCCAAAATCTACAACCACCAAAAAAGACCCAGGCTAAATAGTTTCGAAATTTTGTCCTGAGTTTAGAAATACCCAATTTTTACATGTTTTTGCTTTTTAATTCCTTCACAATTAAGCCATTTCACCTGTGTGCTGCGCTAATTTTGACCATTTTATGCTCATCATGTTTAAATATGATTTGAAGTCCTATTTTATTAGGCCCAGACACCATTTTTTTTTTTAAAAAAAAAACCTTTTTGATTTTATTTTTAATTTATTTATGTTTTTTTATTTTTACACCAAACCTGGTGTTTGGTATCATTAGAAAGACCATACTCTGGCGACACCAATCAGGAGATACCGGTTCCAAAGGACCTCTCTATCTCCACTTGGCAGCTAGGGATTAACTGCCCAACTGAAGTCATCGCGTATATGGCGATGATGTCAGTGGGGGGGCAGAGGCTTGGCTGACATCGAAGCTGTCAGCCACCTCTGGGAGAGGACCTCTATTCAGCACCTATTGGCACTGAATCACGATCTGGGTTAAAGAGAGGCATGTGCCCTTTTCATCTGTGCCTCTTTTTTTTTTTTAGCTCCTTGCGAATCGAGAAGGAGGGAGAGGGGTCCAAAGGACACCCCCCCTTTCAGGCTCTCCCTCGGCAGTGCCAGGGAGGCGCCTGACACTGTCATCATTGAGTTTGGTGATGACGTCATTGCGATGGCCGGGGTCCTTAAAACCATTGGTCTGTCTTCAAGGACGTCAGATCAATGTGGGACCCCAGCCAGAGAGGTGAGTATAGGGAGAGAGGGGGGTTAGTGGACTATGACATACATGGTACATCCTTGGTCCTTAACAGGATTTTTTCCCAGGGCGTACCATGTTCATCATTGGTCCACAAGGTGTTAAACAATTTGTATATTATTAAATTAAAACTCGTGCCCATTTATTTGCTTCCTTGTTGACCCGAACCCTTAATCCTGATGTCTCTTTTCACTTATGTTTGTTGAGAAGTGGAGCATGCAGTTTGCAGAGCTTTGTATAATCATCATTTCACTCTTGTATATAGAATCCCAATTTAACAGATATGGATTCCTAGGGTTCTCATACATTATCCAACATCACATGTTCCTAGAAGCAAATGTACAGAAGAGCCTCCAACACCAAACACAGGGTTAAGGAGTAAAGGTTACTGACCTCATGGATATACTTATACTTGAAATAATTCTCAGTTACATTATTCCCTTATATCAGGAATTCAGAACCCTGGTCCTCAGGTACCCCTAACAGGACAGGTTTGCAAGCTATCTGAAGCACAGGTGATATGATTTGCTACTCAGTGATTGCAGGATTCAGTCTGAATTTCCCCATGGTAGTTCATAAAGAGAAGTACCGGGCGCTTGCATTTAAAAATTTGGCAATTTCTTGGACACACAAAAAGAAAAAAAAGCAACAAAAAGGAAAGATGGGCGGCGCTCACATAAAATTTTTTGGAGGACTGAGAGGATGAAGATAACAATTCATGAAATAGAATAAAAGTCTAAAGAGTCACAGTTATCTTATTCTCTTCTTATGAGATATAGATTCGCAAACTTATATAGCAACTTGGTTCGCTTGAATAGAGCACTGTAGTCAATCTTGACAGGTGTAATAGTTCCTGATGTGCAGAGAAGTCAGCAATGTTCTGCCTCTTTGGTTTTTTTAAAGACCACAAGGATCAATCAGATCAATCTTAAATAGGTGTTTAAGCAGAAGTATTACGCCTTCTTTAATCAATGGCTTTGGTTAAGTTTTTATGGACACAGAAAATATATCCAATAGGTCGGCACCGCATATGTGGCGAACCTTATTTAGTAAGTGCCGCTGAGTTGAACATTTCTCTTGTAAAAAGAAAAAAAAATCAATGTATCATCACTCACAGCAATCTTTCTCAAGTCTTCTGCTGTATTTAATTTTTAACGATCAATAACAATCATTATATAAGTTGATGGAATTTGAACCAACCAACCAGATCCAACATGTGCTTTTATCATAATTCTTTTTGAGTACAGTCAGTCAAACTTTGGTGGAAAAGAGAAGAGGCATTAGTAAGCACTAATGATGATGTTATTTTTTGTTAAAGTAACAATTATAGATTTGTGACATGATGTACATCCTTGAAAAATTTGTTATAACCAAAAATGTTAATTTTTTTCTAGGGCTTGAATCCGTCTCTTAGGCTGGCGTCAGACGAGCGCACTATGTGCGCCCGTTCTGACGTGCCTTCTGGTGTCCGTTGCAGCATTGAGTGACATTGACAGCGGCCGTGCTGCATCCGTGCAGCAGCATTCTCTGTCAAAGCGCTAGGATGCTCGTTGACGGCGCTGCAAAGCACAATCCTCCATAGGAGGATCAAGCCTTGCAGCTCTGAGCTCACTAACTGCGCTCAAAGAGGTGGCCAGATGGGTGTCGAGTGGAAGGAACGTCCACCCTCACGGACGTTCCTTCTGCAGTGCTCACCAATGAAGCTCGTCTGACCCCAGCCTTAGACTGAAGCTCTTGAGCAGGGTCCTCTTTTCCTATGTCATTACATGTCAAAATTATTTGTTAATTCTATGTTAGTTTTGTCTCACCCTTTTTACAACGCTGCAGAATATATTGGAGCTTTATACTTATAAATTTTATTTTTAAGTGGTTTTAATTAAAATTTTGCAGTACATTTCCAGATACAAAGGCATAATGAGTCTTATGTAATGTTTCATAAATATCAGAGTAGCAGTTTTAAATTATGCAAATGAAATGATGCCACAGAATTTTAATTAGGGATGAGCAGTTCGGTTTGATGTGTTCGGAGTTCGATTTGAACATCGCCAGTTCGTATGTTCGCGAAATTCGAACATTTCTGCGTGTTCGCAGCATGTTCGCCCACAATGCACCACAATGGACCACAATGCACTTTTCCACTGGCCTGAAGCTTGTAATTGGCTACAGCCTTGCACCTGACCACAGGTCAGGTGCAAGACTATGCCAATCACGGCTCAGAGTCCTGATTGGGCAAATTTTGCACAATCATTGGCTCACAGAGCTAAGTCCCGCCGCACACTATATAAGGCTTCACACAGCCTTCAGAACGTGTTTTTTGAGAGGAGATTGTTGTGTTAGTGTGTGTTCTCACTCCAGTCTGCCAGCAGCTATTGGGGGGGTCTCATTTCTACAAAATATCTGGGAATTGTTATAATCTTTGTGTTCTCACTGCCACCAGCAATTGTGGGGGTCTCATTTCTACAAAATATCTGGGAATTGTTCTAATCTTTGTGTTCTCACTGCCACCAACTATTTTGGGGATCTCATTTCTACAAAATATCTGGGAATTGTTGTAATCTTTGTGTTCTCACTGCCACCAACTATTTTGGGGGTCAGTCATTTATACAAAATATCTGGGAATTGTTGTAATCTTTGTGTTCTCACTGCCACCAAGTATATTGGGGGTCTCATTTCTACAAAATATCTGGGAATTGTTGTAATCTTTGTGTTCTCTCTGCCACCAGCAATTGTGGCAGTCTCATTTCTACAAAATATCTGTGAATTGTTGTAATCTTTGTGATCTCACTGCCACCAACTATTTTGGGGGTCTCATTTCTACAAAATATCTGGGAATTGTTGTAATCTTTGTGTTCTCACTGCCACCAACTATTTTGGGGGTCTCATTTCCAGAATATCTGGGAATTGTTCTAATCTTTGTGTTCTCACTGCCACCAAGTATATTGGGGGTCTCATTTCTACAAAATATCTGGGAATTGTTCTAATCTTTGTGTTCTCACTGCCACCAGCAATTGTGGCAGTCTCATTTCTATAAAATATATGGGAATTGTTCTAATCTTTGTGTTCTCACTGCCACCAACTATTTTGGGGTCTCATTTCTACAAAATATCTGGGAATTGTTGTAATCTTTGTGTTCTCACTGCCACCAACTATTTTGGGGGTCTCATTTCTACAAAATATCTGTGAATTGTTGTAATCTTTGTGTTCTCACTGCCACCAACTATTTTGGGGGTCAGTCATTTATACAAAATATCTGGGAATTGTGGTAATCTTTGTGTTCTCACTGCCACCAGCAAATGTGGGGGTCTCATTTCTACAAAATATCTGGGAATTGTTGTAATCTTTGTGTTCTCTCTGCCACCAGCAATTGTGGCAGTCTCATTTCTACAAAATATCTGGGAATTGTTGTAATCTTTGTGTTCTCACTGCCACCAACTATTTTGGGGGTCTCATTTCTACAAAATATCTGGGAATTGTTGTAATATTTGTGTTCTCACTGCCACCAAGTATTTTGGGGTCTCATTTCTACAAAATATCTGGGAATTGTTCTAATCTTTGTGTTCGCACTGCCACCAACTATTTTGGGGGTCAGTCATTTATACAAAATATCTGGGAATTGTTCTAATCTTTGTGTTCTCACTGCCACCAGCAATTGTGGGGGTCTCATTTCTACAAAATATCTGGGAATTGTTGTAATCTGTGTGTTGTCACTGCCACTCATCAGGGGGTCTCACTGATTTATAGGAGGTTTCTGGGAATTGTAATCTGTGTCTTCTCACTGCCAGCTATCAGGGGGTCCCACATATTTCTAGCAGATTTCTGCGAATTGTAATCTGTGTCTTGTCACTGCCACCCATCAGGGGGTCTCACTGATTTATAGAAGGTTTCTGGGAATTGTAATCTGTGTTTTGTCACTGGCTGCCAGCCATCAGGGTGTCTCACTGAGTTATACCAGAGTTCTGGAAATCTTTAATCTTTATACCAGAGTTGAATCAGAGTTCTGCATATCTACAATTTTTATAACAGAGTTGAATCAGAGTTCTGTATATCTTTAATCTATATATCACTCACAATGTCAGAAAGACCAAAAAGGACAGGCAGACGCTCCCAGACACAGATAAGAGGACAAGAAGCCTCTGTGTCGGGAGGCTATGCCTCTGGTCGTCGTGGACGTGGTGTATCCTCTGCAGGGGCACGCTTGTCCTTTCTAACTGGTGCTGGCCTTCTTAAGCAGCAGCAACATATAGAGGATTTGGTGGATTGGCTAACCAGGCCATCCTCATCCTCCCAGTCCTCTGTCAGCCAGGCTTGTAGTGCTTTACAGTCCACCTCAGCTGCCAAAGCATCTAATGCAGCTTCCATGTCCACAGCTACTCCTGCCGTAGCCTCATTATTACACATGGAGGAGTCAGTTGAATTGTTTGACTACAATGACAGTGACATGCTGCTTGAGGAGGCGCAGCAAGTACAGTGCTCTGATTCAATCTCTGAGGTTGAGGAAGGGAGTATAATCAACCTAGAGGAAGGGGGTGCCAGTGATGACACACAAATAACTGGCACTCATGTTGCCCCAGCAGCTGCAGCATACTGCCAAGTTGGCTCCAGTGATGAGGAGATAGGGGAGATGACAATGATGATAAGGTCACTAACTCCACCTGGGTGCCTGATCGAACAGAGGAGTCAAGTGAGGAGGAGGCACAACAAACACGAGGCACGACTTCCTCTATGACCAACCGTAGCCAGTTCAAGACATCAGATGTCAGAGCTTCTCAGGTGCAGAGCGCTGTTGTCTCAAAGCACACATCCAGGAACTCTGCTGTCTGGGAGTTCTTTAAGAAATGTGCATCAGACCGCACCATTGCTATTTGTAATCTATGTCAGATGAGGCTCAAGCGTGGGAAAGACCCCGGACGCTTGGGTACCACGTGCTTGAGGTGACATATGACCACCTGCCACGCATCCTATTGGCGCAAAACTTTGCATAGGTCCTCCTCACCTGTCTCTACCCCCACTATATGTCCTGCCATGTCATTGACTCCACCCTCCACTGACAGGGATGATGCTACAGTAATGTATGTACCAGATCTTTCCTCACAATGTAACAGCATCCCATCAGCTGAAGATTTACGCAGTCCGATTACGTTGCCCCAGCTGCTGCAGCATAAGAAAAAATATAGTCCCAACCATCCCCAAGCACAGCATCTAAATGCCAGCTTAGCAAAATTACTCGCATTACAGCTGCTGCCTTTCCAGCTGGTGGACTCTGCTTCCTTCCGTGAATTTGCTGAATGTGCTGTACCACAGTGGCAGGTTCCAAAGCGCCATTTCTTTTCACGGAAAGCCATTCCAGCACTATATCAGCACATGGAAGACAATGTTGTGGAGTCATTGGAAAAGGCAGTCAGCAGCAAGGTGCATGTGACTTTAGACACGTGGTCCAGCAAGCATGGACAGGGCCGTTACATTCCGTTCACGGCACACTGGGTTACTCTGATTGCAGCTGGGAGGGATCCAAGACGGGGCTCTGTGCTGGAGCTTGTTCATCCACCACGCCTCCAGAAAGCTGCTTGTATGAGGTCTGTCTGCTCCACCACCACCTCTCCCTCTTCCTCCTCCTCCTTCTGTGTCTCTGGCAAAGTGGCAGTTAAACCGAGTTTAAGTGGCAGGGGCTAAGCAATGGCTCAAACAAAAAGATGCCATACTGTGCTTGAGTTGGTTTGTTTAGGGGACAGGAGCCACACCGGGCCCGAAATTCTGTCAGCTCTGCAGGGGCAGGTGCAGAGATGGTTAACACCACGCCAGCTTCAGCTGTGATAATGGCAGCAACCGTCTCTCCACCCTACGCCAGGGTAAATTGATGCATGAACCATGCCTAGCACACGTCCTCAATCTGGTGGTACAGCATTTCCTAACCAGGTACCCAGGGCTGGCAGAGCTTCTCAGCCAGGCCAGAAAAGTCTGCAGCCACTTCAGATGGTCATTCCCAGCAAGTGTTCGCCTGGTAGAAATTTTAAGAGAATTCCACCGTCCCACAAACCGTCTAATCTGTGACATGCCCACCAGGTGGAACTCGACATTAGCAATGCTGCAGCATCTGCACAAGCAGCAGAGGGCCATCCACGAGTACCTGTGTGAGTATGGCACAAGGACAGGTTCTGGTCAACTTGTTTTTCCCCCCCACAGTGGCTGATGATCAAGAATGCATGCACTGTACTGTCACCATTTGAGGAGGCAACGAGGATGGTGAGCAGGGACTGTGCATGCATCAGTGACACAATTCCTTTAGTGTTCCTGCTGGAGCACACTCTGCGGGGAATTATAGATGTGGCTCTAGAGGCAGAGCAGCGGGAGGAAGAGGAGGCCTTCCCTAGCTCTCAAGGCCCCAGTCTTTCTGCAGACAGCATTCCAGCGGGCCCTCCTCAGATCAGACAGGTGGAGGATGAGGAGGAGGAATATTTAAGTAGTGGGGGCATTGAAGGTGGGGATTCCTCAAGGGAGGGTTTTGTGTGTCTAGAAACCGAAGGACTAGTACGTGGCTGGAAGGAGGAAGTGCACGATGGGGTCATCCTCCTCATTGACCAGGAAGACTCGAAGCTAATGCCACCTCCAACCTACGCTGCATGGGCTCCCTTATCCTGCAAAGCCTGGTAAAGGACCCCAGGATTCAAGCTATCAAGGAGAGGGATCATTACTGGTTGGCAAGCCTTCTTGATCCAGGATACAAGGGTAAAGTTGCAGAGATCAAAAAACTTGAGTCGCTCTAAAGCGACACTTGTGTAACACCTTTCCAGGCACTGGTAGGTTACCAAGTGATGACACAGGGGCTTCTGAGGCTGCGGGTGATCAGAGGAAGAGTGGTGAAAGGGGCCGCTTGACTGATGCCTTTTCCAATTTTTTTAGTCCACGACACCCAGGGACATCAAATGTAGCACCCATTGCCAGCGTCTTCACCATATGGTGCAGGACTACCTAGGGGCAAGGGCAGACCTGGATACCTTTCCAGCAGATGATCCACTGTCTTACTGGGTGTTGAGATTGGATCACTGGCGGGAACTTAGCCAATATGCTATGCAGCTACTAGGTTGCCCTTCATCCAGCGTGTTTCTGAAAGGACGTTCAGTGCTGCTGGAGGTTTTGTCACAGACAAAAGAGTGCGTCTGTCCACCGACTCTGTAGGCCGGCTGACATTTATAAAAATGAATCAGTCCTGGATCAGCAGCTATCAATCCCCTGATGCTAGCGTAACGGAATAGATCGGGGATGTCTTCTGCATTCACAAAACCTTAGGGCAATGATCTCTTCCACAATACCACAAAAGGGTTACGGTGTGAAGTCACTTGCTGCCACCAAAGACACAATATTTGGGTGCACTGACACTGACGCCTATATTACCAGATTTATATCATTTTAATTTTTTGGAATGCAGGGTCCAACCCTGCACTCTTCCACAATATCACAGAGGGGTTACAGTGTGATGGCACTGTTGCCGACACTGAAGGCCCAATTTTAAAGCACCTATTGTTACTTTCATCCAAAGCCTGCATAAGTTTCACCATAATTTAGCCAAAAAAATCACTAAACTTGTTCTGCGTGTCCTAAAAGTCTCCTTTTTTAATACAGACTGCCGCCCCAAGCAGTTGTTTATGAATAGATTAAAGGAAAACCGTTTACCGTAATTTGAAACGTAATTTTTTTGTTTTTAAATGTTTCATTACATCCTACAAATCCGCCACTTCACGGGCAGGTTATGGGGACCTGCTAGGCACGATATTTGAAGGAATTTTTCGTTTTTATTTTTAACCCTTATTTCATGGAAAACTCACTGTTCCTTTTAAAACGTTTTTTTTAAAAACTTTTTGTCCTTGTTTCCTGTCCCCCAGGGCACTACCCGGACCCCCATACACCTTTTATGGCAAATATCTTGCATATATGCCCTCTTGCAGGGCACTCTAAAAATTGAACTTTTGAGTCCCATTGACTTGCATTGAGTTCGGTTCGTGTTCGCGTTCGAACTCAAACTTTTGAAATTGTTCGATTTCGAATGCAAACCGAACACGGGGGTGCTCGGCTCATCCCTAGTTTTAATGCCCTTTTGATAAAAAAAATTAAAAAATGTCTGCATGCTTTTCAAACTCATTAGGTTTATAGCAAACTAAGTCAAGACCAGCTCTAATTTAAGGCTTGATCATTTATCTATTATCTAAAATTCGAGAACATAAAAGCTAGCAGGAATAAATATTCCACCTCTAACAAATGGCTCACTGAGAAGGCAGAATTAAGTTACTACTAATGTGCCTGAGAAATATATAGTCCAATTTCTTACTTTGAATTTTATTTAAAACTTTTTAAAGATTAATGAGGTACTGAATTATTTTTGCTGTTTAAAGTAACACTTTCCTATAGCTCCTTAGTCCTATTTTGCAAAAGCATTTGCTTCAATTAATAGTGACATTAATTGAGAGAAAAGCATTGAATATTTTATGCACAGTAGATAATTTTATATATGGGGACATTTGTAGCAAATAAGATTTTCTTGTACTTCAGTAGTATGCAGGAAATTATAGCTTGCAGTTCTTTTTCTGTTAGTCACATTCTCATAAATTACATTAAAGCTGCAATCTGGATTACATGATTTTAAAGAATATCTGTTATACTATATTGTAACACATGTTTCACACGTATATCTTGTTTATTTCTTTTTGCTGCATATTTAGAATTAAGTTCTATTTCATGCAGGCCTTTGTCTTAATAAAATTCTATTGTCTCCTGAATTTTTGTTACTTGAGCTTTTAAAATTCAGTGGTGTTTGGCGAGCTTCTGAAAAACAATAAGCCATTTCTCCTTACATATTTGACTTTAAAATACATGCAGATTATTAAACTAAAAGCGCTTTATGCAAACATGCATGCCCATTCTTCAAATTAATCATATTTTGGTCTTTTCTTTGTGTCATAATGTTAGAGTTAGCTAAAGGCTAATAACAACAATTAGGTGTGCTGGCATTTTACAATAATATTGTTATAAATTCCATCCAAGGTGAAAGCAAAGTCTAAGATATAATTCCTAGATTGTGTTAAAGTTAAACCAAAGTTACACTAAAATCCATATTTATCGCTACATGAACACTTATTATTTGTAAAGATATGTTTAAGTGTTCAAATAGTAAAATCAGAAACCTTATTTAATATAAAAGAAAAATGTAGGTAATTTGCCAAAATATTCCTTTTTTTTATAAAAAAATTTGAATTTTTCATCACATATAATACACCCATTATTATAACTTCCTCTCAACAGCTATAATAGTAGTTCAAGTAGTAATTAGAGATTATAAATGTACATAGTAAAACTGGCCAGACTTTAGTTGTATTGTCGACTGTTGTGATTATTTTAACTAGAGATATTGTAGTAGGTCTAACACTTAAACCATGGTTTTATTCAGGAATGTACTGCCCATCGGGACTACCAGGAGATTGGCCGATGGCTCAGTGGGTTGGTTTGAATGTTGGTTCACCATGCGACTCGTGCTGCCCTTAACCCCTTGGCTGTGGAAGACGTGTTGGGGACATCATGGGGACTTCCTGCAGCATGCAGAAGATATTTCCCACATGTCACAAGCACCACGCAGCCTTGGGGGAGACTTCAGCAGGTCTGGGGGCAATACCGCAGTGATCTGACTTCCTGGAAGTCAGACCACGCCTTGGACCTCCCCCCACCCAATAACTTGTGCTTGCTGGGTGTCCCAATATGGTGGCAGAAGGCAGGGAGCTCCATTAAGTTACTTCCTGTCTCCTTGGAGTCTCAAGATGGAAAAATGGATCTTGAGACTCCAAGGAGTCAGAATGTAACTGAATGGAGCTCCCTGCCATGGGACACCATATTGGGACACCCAGCAAGCACATGGTTATAAAATTCCAGCGGCATCCTTAAATTCACTTCCAAACACTTTACCAAAGGAAAAACAATTATCTGGTAGGAATATAACATTTTATGACTAACGAAGCTGCCAGTTTGACCGGTGAAACGCGTCTCATTTCACCCTACTATTACCTTGTACTTTTTTTAGCATCTTATGTATTACCGCAAGTATTTTTTATGATACATATGTATGTATATTATATATTTTTATTTATTGTTTTGTAAAATTATCTTTGTTATTTGTATTCTTCTTAATAAATACATGTGTCTTTTACCAATACTTATCTTGCAAGTGGTCCTTTATATTCCCATTGGCGGGGAGTAAACTCTGCAAGGAACAAGAAGCAAAGTGGAGACACTACACAGGACCAGCCTAAAGGGGGGAAGGAACATTACTCTTAATGGATGTCCAGAGTCTAAACACTAGAGTCGGTATACACATAGGCTCTATACTCGGTGAGTGTTTGTAATCTAATTTACGTATACTACAATTTATGGATACTAGATTTACTACTCTATGATACTGTCAGGAACCGTGCCTGTCAGGATCCATATCTGCATCACTACCTGCAAGTGGCAGCTACATGAAAGTGTTGCCCTCCTGCTCAGTGCATGAAACAGTTAAAATTCACACCACTGGTCACATGACACAACCCATGAATAAAAGCACCACGGCCCCTCCTGTCTTTGCTCTTGTAGCTTTTCATGCTCTGTCAAGACTTGAATAGCTAGCTTCTGAATACCCACCTATTCTCCCAGCCTCTACCTCCCTCAGTACCCTCTCCTGGACACACATATCCTTCCAAGATCCCAGTACCCCTCTTCTAGACCCCCACTCTGCTTCCGACCCTGGTACCTCCTGAAGGTCTGCTACACACCAAGCCTCCTGGTAAACCATCCTGCATTCCTGTATCTGATATCTTGCTGTGTTCTTCAGCCCCTCTGTGTGTCTCTCATCACTCCCAGCCGGCAAAATCAACCGCATACTGGGCTCATACCACCAAGACCGGTACCCCACTGGCACTGAACCCTGACAGATATTCTCTATACTTCTTATTCCACTGAATCACAGAACGAAAGCACAGAATAGGGCGGTGCCACCCCAGAGTCAGCACAAGGCATTCCAAACAGAGCCGGTATTATAGGCTCTGTAAAATGTGATTTTGCATTCTACATACTCTATGCACAGAAGCACTTATTTTTACAGACTGTATTGCACTATGAGCTATTCTTTTCTGTTTATTTTTTAAGAATACTCTGGAATTATGGACCATTATATTATATATATAAATATTTTTTATCTCATCTTTTGTACACTTCTAACACCTTATTAAGAAAACAAGTGCCAAAGGTATTTGTATAACACGAAGCACTCTGTCACTTTTTATACTGTTTTTCTGATCACAGTTTTTATGAATTTCATTACTGCATGAAAGCACTTTATTGTATCAGTTATCATACACAGTAGCATCATTTCCAGGTTTTTACTCTCTTTAATACTCACAATATTAATCCTTTTGCTGCTGAGCCATTTCACCCCTGTGTGCTGAGCTCATTTTTACCTTTTTCACTCATCATGTTCAAACGCGATATTTTATTATACGACCCTGACAAATTATATATTGTTCTTTCCGGCAGACTTGGCAGATTCATAATATATCATTATTATACATATGTATACGTCATGTCCTGCCTGAATATTATAACAAAAAATGCAGTGTGTAAAGTGTTTTTTACACATTTTTATCATCCGAGCCTTTGCGGTTATATTTTCTATGGGGTGCGCTTGTTAAAAAAATTTGAAATGGGGACTCGTTACATTTTTTTGGGGGGAAATTACATGATTTTTAGCAAACGCCCCCATAGAAAAAAATCGTTGGTGCAGCATTATTGTTCACATTATAATTGAAGTGGGAACAATATTGCTGCATTAATAAAACAAAAAAAACTATTTATTTTTAAATATTTTTATTTTTTAAATTCTATTTTTATTTTTAATTTTTTCCCTTTAGTTAACATGGTCATATTTGGTCTCATTGGAAATGCCATTCTCTGGTCATTGCGATAATACCAAGCATTAACCCGAGCTCCCACAGATCGGGAGATATGGGGTTCATTGGAACCCCCTATCTCCACCATAGGTGGCAGATAGGGGTTAACTCCTGAACTGACATCATCGTGCTATGCGAGATGATGCCAGAAAGCAGGGGAGATCCTGGAAGCTTGGCCGACATCCAAGATGTCAGCCAGCTCCGTGAGGGGACCGTAATCTGGCGCCTGTTGGCGCCGAATTGTGATCCAGCCCCCAAAGGGGTAAAGGCAGTCACCGCTAGGAAGGGCAGGCTGTGCCCTTCAAAGCGGTGTCTGCCTTCGCTTCTGGGCTGTACGGATGGGAAGGTAGAGAGGTCCAAAGGGCCTACCCCCCTCAGGCACCTTCCCTGCACTGGTGGGGGGTGCCTGGATTAGACTTCATCGCGCTGGTGTGATGATGTCTATTCGTGCCCGCCTGGGTCCCGGAGACTGTGCTGACATCCAAGATGTCTTCCCGCACTGGGGGGGGCACATCGATCGGCTGGAATCCCGCCAATCATGGCTGCAAAGGGAGGACGTGCTCAGCAGCCAAGTGCCGATGCAGCAGGACGCGCTGAGCGCGTCCTCCGCATCGGAGTTGTTAACCCTGTTTCACAGGTACTTCTATATATATGTGTGTGTTGCGCAGGGGGGAGTGAGATATATTCTGAAAATAGTTTCATATATTCAACTTTGCTTGAGAATATCAAAAGCACATTTTCAAATGTATGTGTGTTGCGCAGGGGGAAGTGACATATATTCTGTAATTACCTTCCTTTACACAAGCAATAACAAGGGAATATTGCTAGACTCCCCAATCACCTGCTGCAATCCTCAATATTTTTATATATTTTTAGACATTGTACTATGTTTTACATCTTGGGCACTAGTATAGCCACTTTCTTTTCTCACTGTATACAAAGTTTCAATATAAGTATAATATAAATTTGTTTTTCATAAATCGACTTGATCCTGGAAGCGGTTTTAAGAAAAACAACTTGGTAGTTAAAGGATTAATGCACAGGAATGCACAAAACATCCATAAGAATAAATCTAATATCTAAACAGTCAGTCATGTGATAGCAGCACTCCACTTAAAGGCACATTAGCATGAAGTAATGAAAAGAGATATTTGCAGCATATATACAATCAACAAATATGTAACACTAGCATGATGCTACCATGTCAACATAGACCAGAATCGAAAGAATTGTTTCTAGCATGTTGTTAAATGAATCACAAAATATTCATACTCTTCAGCTGGTGCATTTTAATTAGTATTAGGTAGCCATTTAGAATTCCTATAAGCCCATTGAGTTTACAGTGTACATTAGGCTTGCTTAGTGATCCATGGAGTAATATGAGGTACTCATATCAATTATTACTTTGGCTATTCTCATGTACCATTACATGACAAAAAAGTTGTTTGCCAGTCCTTCCAATAATGAGCACATGCACCTTGATTCAAAGTACTTGTCTCACGCCATAGGCTGTGTGCCAAAACCTTACACAACGTGTGGGGCTGCACACAAGAAATAAAATAAAAAGAGCACGCAACTAATCAATAGGAACAATTAACATGTTCTTGTCCCCTATGTACATTTATCTAAACATTTCCTCCACCATCTTAAAAACTGTGAAATACTGTAGATTAGATAAGCCACAGAAGTAAAGAAAAACCTTACTTAAATGTTGCCTCATGGAAAAAATCAACAAGATTGTAGGGAGATAAAATAAAACTAATTGTATTTTCCCTTTCTACATGTAATTACTTTAAAGAAAAAAAACAGCAGCATGTGTTGAATAATCTATTTACAGCATATGTAAGCGGTAGTGTCCCTTTAGCCCCTTCACTACCGATATCAAGATATCTTGGGCTTCAAAGGCACCATCTGGTGTCCCGATATCAAGACAACTCGGTATCCTGATCAGCAGCCCAAAAGCAAATGAAATTTGTTTGCTGCAAATTAATTTCATTTGCTTTTGGGCTGCAGAAGGTGCCACCAAAGTTTTAGCCTTGTGGGCATAAAGGCCAAAGAGCTAAAACTGTAAAATCAGCTGCTCGAAGCTCTGAAATATCGGGCTTTCAGCAGCCGGTGCAGGGAGAAAAAGAAGAAAATAGAACCTGTTGTTTAAACCTCTAACTCAATTTGGCAGAAGATGGCGACAAAAATAGGTTATTTGCAGTAAGAAATACAATGGGTATAAGCTCAAATATTTCTTACTTTAAAATTTATTTAGAATGATTTTACAAAAAAAACCACTGGTTTCTGACAATGTTTTTTGGAAAATCACTTGGTAGTGAAGGGGTTAATATCATTACTCTATATTGCTATAGTCTATTCACACGGTAAACAGACAGTTTAGGCTGTAAATGTTGATCAGTTGAAGATCAGCTATCCTCAATGCATAAATTCAGAGGCAAATCATGTGTAAAGCAAAAAATGTAATAAAAAAATCCACCTTACAGAATACAGAAATTTTAGCAAGATTGTTAGGGTTATTCAGACAAAGGTAAAACTCTGGAGAGCTTTTGGAGAAGTGAAAATTCTAGGTCAAAATAGCTGTTAAATTTTCACCCTGACCAAAGTTTCACCTTTCTCTGAATAACCATGTGTTTTTTTTGTTTTGTTTTTTTCCCACCCATGCAACAATGTCTGAGCAACATCACAAAAGTGGTGAGTCAGCTTCCAAGCACTGCTATCTGTTACACCCATATCTCATTCTCAGAATGTCAAGCTACCATAATACAATATATATTTTGTATTTTTGCTTTTAATTGAGGCTAGGGACAGATGAGCGCATTTTCTGCAGCCACCGTCAAAATGTACGTCGATGCGTGCGCACGCATTTTTTCACGGAATACGCTTAAGTGGTCAGACGATGCGCAATTCTGGACGTATTTCATGACGATGGGGTGAAAAGAAGTCTAGGGAAATCCGGCTGTTTGAACGTTATGTTGGCCGCACACTAGCAGCGTCTGACGTCTCCTAATCACGCACACACGCTGCTATGCGGCCGCAGCGCACTTTGTACGTCAGTAGCAGCGGTTTCACGTTCTGATAAAAATGCGTTCATTTGCCGGTTGCGTGGTGTCGGCGCACTTTCGTACGCACGTACTGCGTATATTGGCCGTCATTGGCCGTTATGTGCTGCTACTGCCGCCGTGATTTAGTGCGTCTGCACGCGCGTTCCGACTGCCCCACTCTGACCCTAGCCTGAGCAAGAATCATGGGATTTTTAGATTATAGATTACATGCTACAATTGTCTCACTGGGAGCTAAATCAATAACTATCATTGCCATTCATTAAGACTTTAACATCAGCTGCAAATTACTATTAACACGTGTAAAACTAAGCACCATTTATCTTAAGGATGATTGAATGAATTAGAGCGTGACATTCTGCATAAGGCACAGAGGAACTATCCAGTTTGTGATAAGTTCAATGAGTGTTTATGTTTATGGGATATGGTAAATATGGTGGTAAATGTAAATATACACAGAGTGGCCAGATTAACGAACGTGGGAAGATTGTTGGCGCTCGGAGCCAAGGAGCAAGTATCAGCAAAACAGCAGAATTTTTTAAATGTTCAAGAGCAGCTGTTCTTAAAGTGTTTAAAGACTGGACTGTCAGCCAAAAATCTGGGTCTGAACATGCGAATTGTGGCCATCAGTGACTAGTCAATGTTAGGGCAGAACGGAGAGTGGCAAGACTGGTACAAGACAACAGAAAGGCAACAGTACACCGGCTGGGTGGAGTAGAGGTAATGTCACCGCTCTGCATGGAGAGAGCCTGTGGAGTCATGGGTTCGATCCCAGTGAGCAACCTCTCCAGTAAGTGTCCTTGGAAAGACACCTAACGGTACATACTCGCCACCCAGGACATACTTGAAAATGAGAGAAATCTCAATGTATCCTTCCTGGTAAAATCCTTTCACAAAAAAAAAATTACTGCAGATCTTATTCCGGGATCCTCTCATATGATCTCTGAACACACTGTTCGCCGTACACTACATCATATGAGATATGGTGGAAACTCAAACACCTTTGCTGTCTGCAGTCAACAAGATAAAACATCTCCAATTCGTACAGGAACACAAGGATTGGACAGTCGAGCATTGGAAAAAAGTCATGTGGTCCAATGAATCACGTTTCCAGTTGCATCATGCAGATGGCAGAGTGAGAAACGTGGAGACTAGACATGTGCACAGCACAAAATTTCGTTTTGAACTAATGCATTAGTACTAAAATGCAATTTATTTAGTTGCTAAAGAAATTCGTTTTCAGTTCTTTAGTATGAAAACTAATTTCATTCATCCGAAAACCAGTGGATACAATTACTATTGTAGTGGCTCCTCAGAGGGCTGAGATCGCTGCTTGTTACAGTATCTCTCACTCTCAGCACAATGTGGGCCATATTATATAGCTGGTGCTAAC